>CM067299.1:11671797-11784149 GCA_034231615.1 Meghimatium bilineatum
AACAAACTATACGTTACTGTAATTCTGAAAAGTTAAATTTAAAAAAGGATTAAGTAGTAGACAGCATAATCAACATGAAAAGAAGTGTCAAATAATTGAGGAAACTAAGATGTGAATGTAGAAAAATAAACGGTAATGTGAAAACACACATACTATGTACATTTCAAAGTAGAGAAAATAAATAACTGTCAATACTGACTTTTTTTTGTTAGATAGTTTTGGGAAGGGGTGGAAGGGGGAGAGGTACGTGCATCTTTATGATAAAGGCCGTATGCAATTAATATCACCATATCATGTACATGACAAGTTTTCTAATTTACCATGTAACAGAAAATAATTTAGTTCTTAACGGCAGTCGAATACTGGACTTACCAATACGAGATCAACGCCCTTACCTCTGGGCCATGTGCCGGATTATAGTAGAGAAAGTACATATAAATATTATTTAAATGCAGTGTAGAGATATATGAATATGAATGGATGAAACGTGCAGGTTCGTAAAGCAAACTTTTACTCTCAAAAGTAAAAAAACACAACAAACATGAAACAGAAATGTGAAAGTACACAATAAATTTAAGAAATAAACGTTCTTTTCACTGAGTTTCCATATGTTACACGGATTATGTATTTAAAAAAAATACTTTATAAATATATTTGTGTTCTGTATTATTGATCATTTTCTTTGTATTATATGCTTATCCAGACGAAGGTCATAGATCGAAACGTCAACCGTTTTCGTATGTATTAATACACCTTTTTTAAAATCATAATTTTACTAGAAGTGGTAGACATTTCTAATATATATTTACTTACTCACCATAATTATCCTATGGGACGAGGTTTAAGGGGTTATATCACACTTTTCGATGAGTGCCTGTACACATTCTTATTGATAAAAGGCTGTTGGTTTAAACGTGAACAGTTTGTTTTCTTAGCTGTTAAACATTATACCTTGTGTTTAGGATCAATGTTCCTTCGGTGCCGAATGCGGTGCATATGTTAAAAACAAGTGCTTTCCACTTTAAACCATGAATGTAGATTTTTTTAGCTCTTGCTTGTCGTGGAATACTTTCTTGGTGATTCAACGAGGCGTTTTTTTCTTGATTTTACATACTTCTCTTTCTTTGTGCAATCTGGTACCCATTTTAATTCGTGTAGCGGTAGTCTATTTTTATGTATCTTAGGCATATGACTAATACACGTCACCATTGTTGCCATTAACATTATAGAAACACATTGCTGTTTAATGTCTTGTATTGTTCTTGTCGAATTATTTGTATGAAGGCACTTCTTCGTTCGTTCTCAAACGCTCTCAGATTAGCAGGATGTAGTCCAGAGAATGGAATTTGTTGTATCATACATATTTTCTGCGATATGTGGGTTATTTGTCAATACATCCGATTTCGTCAACATGACTTCTGGGACACTCCTACCGTATATGCGATGGAACAGTCAGCTTAACTGCAGAATTTTCATAGTCGCTTCTTATGACATGCAGGCAAGGTAAACAGTGTTGATATTCTTTGTTCTCCTTTCCAGCTGCGACAAGACATGTTCGTTTAAAAAAAGAACTATTTTGTTGATTGGTTAATTTGTAGACACTGTTTTGTTGATTGGATAGTTTGTAGACAATATTTTTTTGATTGGTTAGTTTGTAGACACTATTTTGTTGATTGGATAGTTTGAAGACACTATTTTGTTGATTGGTTCGTGTGGTTAAGTCAAATGTACCTCTTATTATGATTTACGCTCATTTCAATCGCGGACCTTAGTCCAATTTGGTTATATCAGTGCTTTTAACCATTGAAAATTGTACAGGCCGTGGTAGTGGTGATGAAGTCAGCACAGCCTTTCATTAAGTACTTTAAACATTTACACTGTTTTGTGTTAACATATTTTCAAAATTGATGTCCTACAAATCTCTTAAATATTGGATGAAAGGAATTCAAGTGAAACAAGCAATTAAGGGAAAACTACAATATGTTTGTACAACACTAAAAAGAAAATATAGGTTTTATCGGATATGTACTAAGAATTAATTAAAATATACTGCCACTACAAGCAATACAAATGATTCATGATAACAAAAGAAAGAGAGGTTTATCAAGAGAAAATTCTTCGCAGAAAAACCATCAAAGAGATTATAACTATGGGTCTCAACAACAAGCAAGAATTACATACAACAGGGGGTGCAAAGGGAACGCATTGCTCTTGGCGGACCCAGGGTTAGCAGGTAACCAAGATCCCAAAAGTGCCTCCTCGTGGCGCACCCTGGTAACAGAAATACAGCGGCTAATGCTGATTCTGGCTAAACCTTTTGGGGATCGTGTCCGTGAATGTAGAGGTAACAGATGGAATGAGATTTGACTGCAAAAAGACAGTTAATAACTCCGACACCACTGTGCCAACACTTGCAGTAACACTGTCGACACACAGTGAAGCTAGAAAATCTGGTAGAAGCATTGGAGGGCGGCCAATGTAGTCGGTACGAAGCAGGCAGATGTTCCAATAAAAATAAAAGCACAATGAGTACAATGAGAAAGATGCACAGCGCTAGAGGGCGGCGTCATGTGTAAAAAGCATGGAAGACGGTTCGATGAAATTGGAACTAAAGCATTATTTGCTCGTGACAAGCTTCTAGTTACCAGTGATCCCAGCCTGGGCCCAACCCTACTGTCGAGTCTTTCCTATACCGGAAGCGTGCTCGCGGAGAGAGAAAGGTTCAGTACCCGATGGGCACAGGCATAGCAGTCCGAGGTGACAAGCACTGTTCAGCTCTAGAACAAAGCACAAGTTTCTAACGTTCCTAAATATGTGTACAGATTCAGACCTGGACGAGGGGCTCACGAAGTTGGTGAATAACGCTTCGGCTAAGAAGACGAACGAGCCCGAACCCAACTCTTCTGTCAAGTTCTTCCTAAACCGGAACCAGGCTTGAGGACGAGAAACGGTTTAGTAGCCGATGAGCACGGGCACAATACGTCTAATTACACAAGGCATGTTCACTGACTGCGGAACGCCTCGTGCAGGACAGACGTGAAAGACAAACTGTCTCGGCATAGAGTCAGTACACATTCACTGTCTGGCGAAAGATAGAAAGGCTGTCACAGGCTAGGGTAGCCCACCAGAATTGTCAAGTCATGCCGAAATCGGATGTGCTAGGCCTACACGGCGCATAACGGTTGCACAACGTAATCACGCTCCCAGCGGAAATCGCACGGATATCCGTGCTGGTTACAATGGAGCGAACGCAAAACAAACAAACATACAACAGAATAATATCGCTTAAATAGGAGAACAGTGGTTTCTGCTCCATGCTTCGAAGTCGGCACTGAAGGAACATACCAGGAGATCCTAATAATACTCACGTGGAAGACAGGTAATGAAGTCCTACTGAATGATGACTAAAACACTACACACTATCACTAATGGATGTAAATATGGTACATATAACAAAACAAAACACAGAATATAATCTACAAATGACAATACACAAGACAAAGTCGACGTTTCGGACCAATAGGCCTTTTTCAAGATACGGACATAACATACAAACATAAAAAAACCACAAGTAAAAATTAATGCGTATCCGAGTGAAATGTGGTAGTAAGATAGATACCGATACATCATTCAGTAGGACTTCATTACCTGCCTTCCACGTGAGTATTATTTTCCATTATGTTCTACTAGCAGTAAAACCTTCAGTAGATCCTACAAAGGTCGGCGCTGAAGGAACATACCAGTAGATCCTAGAAAGGTCGGCGCTGAAGGAACATACCAGTAGATCCTGAAAAAGTCGGCACTGAAGAACATACCGGTAGATACTACACAGGTCGACGCTGAAGGAACATACCGGTAGATCCTGCAAAAGTCGGCGCTGAAGGAACATACCGGTCGATCTGCAAAGGTGGGCGCTAAAGGAATATAGATTCTGAAAATGTATATATATTCTTTCATGTAATTGTCCTTATCTTCAGAGTTCATTCTCATACCCCCAATGAATCTCTCTTGTTAAAAGGACAATGATCCTACTAGATTTATGATACAACAGGATATGGACAAGAGAATGGACCTGCATTGGATTCGTCTTTTATTTTCGCAATCGGTTCGACACATCCGTCTTCGGTGCCCTATATAATCAAATCATCAGTCTCTTACGATTACAAAAATCACATCTTCAGCATGTCTCAATATTTTAATAATATATGAGTGACCACTCAGTTCCTCTGTATACATTGAACCAAAGTTTTTTCTTTATCAATTATGCTTTCTTGTTTTCTTGTATTTCCTGGTGAAATGACCATAGACAGGAATAAATAGTAACATTTATGCATGAGTTTAAGAGAAATAAATGTGATTATTATACTAGATTCCAGATTTTCCAGAGATGCTTGAAACTGCTATTTGTCGTAGCCATGCTGAATGTATGAAGATGAGTACAGGCAGAATACATTCAATCATGTGTTTGAGATCAATAAATGTGACAAGCCATTTGTCTTGATGAATAATGTAGCGATCTTGCGATAAATTTCGTTGATACTCGATTTTTGTGTTAAGTTTATGAAAAATATGTGCTTGCATATCGAGGTATTGCTCCATCTTGTATTTATATGTAGAGGAGTGGTTCTCAACTTGGATCTAGTTGGTGCATGGAATATAAAGTTAACATTTGGTCTGTTACGTTCTTGTTTTTAGGGATTGTATAAATGTAACTACCTGACACTATTTAGTCAGCTAAGTACTTGCCTGTTGGGGACTACATAAATGTAACAATCTTACACTGTTTAGTGGAGTATATTTTCATGAGGTATGCCTAGTAATGATGTGGTCAGCATCAAGTGTGCTGCCTTTCCTTTTCTTAAAGATCTGGTACCATGTGCATAGATTTGGTCGACCTAGAAGCTATTGATGCTTTAAAATTATCTGCAGTTGAACTGGTTAATGAAACTTAATCACCCGAACAGGTAGTCAGTTCACTAACAACTAAGCTAGAGCCCCTGCACCGAAATGTATATAACAACTCTCAACTCTTGTCATCCTAGCGAAACATTAGAAACAACATTGGAAATATTTACAGGTCTGTCTCTTAAACAAAACTGCAAAAGTTAAATTATGATTGATATATTGAACATGTTAGCTCGTCCAGAGAATAGTGTATTAACAAACATTGATAGCATATCCTATAAAGGATGCAGTCATTACCCAGCAGCTTTTGGCTTAGACTATATTTACCATCAATAGTTTGTCATTGCTTTCTGAACGGTCCGGATGCACAATTGCGGAAGGCGGGTTTCGAACTCGGTACCTTGGCCATCACAGACATGCCCCGTACCACGTCGCCACATGGTGTATAGAACTGTTTAATCGTTTTTTCCTGTTCTCCGTAGTCATTCCTAATCTTAGCATGCCTGTACCCACATTGTTGTGCTCTCCTATGTGCAATATGTTCCTCATGTTATATTCTATCCAGGTAAATAGATTCTTCTAGGTGAAAAATTAATTTATGACGTTTTTTTCCCTGTTGCCTGCATGAGTTCATTGGGTATATATTCTAGAAAAAGTAATTTGTTATTTGTATTTAAATAATGTGTCTACCTTGTGTGATTGATGCGTGGGTACCATCCATTTACTGCAACTAAAGGTGACGTTTATTGTGGAAAACTATTAAGTATGCAAGCCTTGAAACCATATGGTCTGTGTGTTGCCAGGAGGGAAGCAAGGAATAGCAGCACTGTTTACCTTCCATGCATGTAGTACGAGGCGACTAAGAGGTTATGAGCTGAAGCTGGCTGCTTGCTTCATCACATATTGGGTCAACGTGTCCGAAAGCCAAGCTAAAGTTGAATGTGTCAGGCCGAAAGACGCATATGTCGCTGCAATGCTGCAAACCATAACGCAGCGCATTCCGTTCCTCGAATTACATTCTATTAATTTGCAGGAGTTTGAGAACGAGCGCAGAAGAAGAATTCATGAGCTGGGTGGTCGACCTAGGTCAGCATAATTACCACTATGTGGGAGAATACTTCTATGTGACTGAGTGTATGCATAAACAATGGTGAAACAATTACAATGCATGCAGTTTTCGTTTAATTTGTACCCATTGTTGTGAGTTACGCTCTTTTCAACCATATACGTGCGTAAATTTGGTTTCGAAAGCGCTGTTTTTACCATAACAATAATGGGAATCGTGTTCACGTAATATCACCATGACACCATATCACCGTAACACCATATCACCATATCTTCATGTCACCATATCACTGTAACACCATATCACCATATCTTCATGTCACCATATCACCGTAACACCATATCACCATATCTTCATGTCACATATCACCGTAACACCATATCACCATATCTTCATGTCACCATATCACCGTATCACCATATCACTATAGCACCATAAAGCTAGCGCTGATTAATATAGAATCGTCTGAATACACACATAGACCTCTCTTCTTCTCAAAGAATTGAGGACTTCTGGGTATGAAAGAAATCGTTTTCACCTCCAACCAACAATTGAACGTGGGAAACAAGAGATTCACCGCTCATAATTATTGTGAATGATAGAAAACAATATATGATAAGGCTCGACAGAGTTTCCATATCCTATAGATGAGTTATGAGTACAGGTTAACTTCAGCGCACAGAGACATGTCCTATGTGTTCCTATCCCCGTGTCAATAAATACACTAGAGTGTAGTGGATAAATCCGCCAGAGTGTAGTGGATAAAACTGCCAGAGTTTAGTGGATAAATCCGCCTGAGTTTAGTGGATGACAGTTTCAGTTCTATGCTGATTTATCATTCTCGTCGTACATCTCTTGTTCCTCATTATGGGCCCTTCCGTAATCTAATGCAGTCTTTAGAGCAACCATTATTTACTCATTTGAAAAATCTTCTGAACGTACGAGGTCCTTTTACACATTAGCTATGTTGGATCAATTTATTGATAAACCTATTGACACTGTGGCCACACACTCGCCAGTGTATCTGCTCGGCCATCCCCTCAACACATGCATATATATTTTTGTAGATAATTGTGGCGATGTCATCAAGATGCATTTTATTTTCACTAGATCGCGAGGTCTAAATATGCTCTTTCGTTTGCTTTACGAGTGTGTTATTTTCCGGTGCAACTCTGGATTATAGTAGAAATTCTGAAATGCGTGCTTGTGAAGAGACACACCGAATTTTTCCTAAAACCCTTAGAACGAGAACCAGCTGGTAATAGAGGGGAATAGAGAGTCAATGAAACATTGAGGTGTAATATCGAGGGATAAAAATGAGGCGTAAAAGGCCATGACTGAATAGAGCTGACTGACAGTAACAAAAGGAAAGAAAATCGTGCCTTATACTGTTCCATTAGACACAGACATGACCCAAATATAGACACGTTTCAGGTGAATGAAAGAAGAAGAAAAACGACAAGACAATGATGGTTAGTATCAATATTCTCGGCACGAAATGTGTTCCTCTGTTCCTAGGGTCAATACACATGAGAAAACTAGGGTACAAAACAGTCGATTTTCTACCCATTTAGAAATGTATATAATTTACTTCTATTTTATCAAAGTATTTCTAACATCAATAATGAAGACCCCGTTCTGGAAAAAAATATGTCAAATGATTATTTCTAATATTTCTTCCGTAAAACATGCTTTGGAAAGCTTCCATGATTGTATATGGTTTCTGTAAATATGCCATAGCTGGCATCTATCTGTTGTCACATAAAAAAAAAATGTCCTGTGATTAAAATAACGAATGTTATTTGTTTGCAGATATTTTTTTATTCATTAAGCTCATAATTCATCTGTAATATTCTGTCCAATCTACTTGGTTTTATTTAGCAGTCGGAATTGTTATAAATAATTGAACTATTTTATCAATAATATGTGTCACCTTATTGTTGTAGATAATTTCAATAATTTAAGTTGCATAGAATATTTGTTATGGACCATTTATAATGCAATATTTATTGGTGGAATATTTATAAGTGGAATATTTGTTGGGGACATTTGTTGGTGGAACATTTATTGGTGGAATATTTATTGGGGAACATTTGTTGGTGAAATATGTGTTAGTGGGATATTTTTTGGTGCGTTATTTGTTGCTGAAATAGTTGTTAATGGAATCTTTGTTTGTGGAATGTTTTTTGGTGGAATATTTGTTTATTTGTTGAATGTTTGTTGATTGGATATTCTTTAGTAGTAGATTTGTTGGTACTTTATTTGTTGGTAGAATATTTGTCGGTGGAATTTTTGTTTGCGAATTATTTATTGGTTACGCCTCAGATTTAGACTTGATAAGGCCCTAAGCTTTCCGTACGTGCGGCATTGGGACAAATAATGCTGCAATATATATTGTATTTCATCAAATATCTTATCAGAAAACGCCGTTGATCCTACATTGGGCATGTCCTACGAGCAGACACCAACATAATACACCATCAATCTCTTGAATGGATACCTACAGGCAAAAGAGCCATGCGTAGACCAAAAGAAACACTCAGAAGAACAATACTTAGAGAAAGTAAAACAACCAATATGCATACTATTCAACAACTGCACAGAATAGCTTTGAACAGACAGAATTGGAGAGATCTGACCTCCGCCCTATGCGCTAACTTCATCGCAAAAGGAAAATGAATGAATGGACATACTGTATAAGTATACATGACAGTTGCTCAGGAAAGTGGGGGCCCTAAGCGATAGCTTATGTAGCCTATATGTAAATCCTTCACTGTATGGGTAGAATATATTTTATTTAGAAATATGCTGGTGGAAAATGTGTTTTTGAAATATGTGTTGGTGGATATTATGTCTGCTTTGTTCGTATGTTACAAATGCACACAATGGAACAAGGGAATCATAGAATAGTAAAAGTATCATCTGAAAGTGACAAAGCGGGTACTATGTGTTGTTTGTCTACCCTATTCATGTCTAACATTATTAAGTCTGATTAAGATCAATGTTTAAATTATTGTCAAGGAATCAACCAGTTCTCTATAGTATACCTGCAGCAGGACCGTTTCCAATATAGATCTTCCAACATAATTAAGAAAGACCACATTCTTTAAATTTTTGTTGGTCACTATTTACATACTTGTTTTTGCATGCCAAAATTTAGCCAAGGCGATTCCATGTATATAAATAGTGACTAACAGAAATACCAACAATAATAAAAAACATAAAGAACAGGGTCCTAATTAATTCTTTGGGAAGGTCCTCTTAATCGTCGACGGTATCTCCTGGAGATTTTCAAAAAATAATAACAACAAACCCATCTTCCTAACCCACCTAAACAGAAACATGTCGTGCTTGTGATGCTATTACCTGCAGTAACTGAGAATATTAGATTCTATGACCTTACACAAACTATTAATAACCTTGGGTGTTATCAAATCAACAGTAAAAACTCTACCTCCTCGTAAAGAACAAGAGTGGATATGCTTTTTCCTTTATGGTTTATTGTCGTGAATCATTTTCAAGAAGTCTTCCAAGAACTAGAATTGTAGGCAGGTCCTCAACAACATTCTGGAAACACTAGACTACAAGGTGGAGATACACAAAACCTGAAATACAAGGTGGAGACACACAAAAACTGAAATACAAGGTGGACGCACACACAAACTGGAATACACTGTGGAGGCACACACATACTGGACTAAAAGGTGGAGACACACACAAACTGGACTAAAAGGTGGAGGCATACACAAACTGGACTAAAAGGTGGAGACACAAAAATAAACTACAAGGTGGAGACACACACACACTGGACTAAAAGGTGGAGACACACAGAAACTGGACTACAAGGTGGAGAAACACACACACTGGACTAAAAAGGTGGAGACACACAGAAACTGGACTAAAAGGTGGAGAAACACACAAACTGGACTAAAAGGTGGAGACACACAAAAATAAACTACAAGGTGGAGACATACACAAACTTGACTAAAAGGTGGAGACACAAAAAATAAACTACAAGGTGGAGACATACACAAACTGGACTAAAAGGTGGAGACACACAAAAATAAACTACAAGGTGGAGACACACACAAACTGGACTACAAGGTGTTGAAACACACATACTGGAGTACAAGGTGTATATATCTACTAGAGTCTGTGGGTGTCTATAATAAATCACAAAAACAATCAGAATTGAAATTTACAATGTATAGATGCAATAATCTTGTATTTAAATATATTCTTTGATTTTATTTGTTGACATCGTGTATATTATTCACTTGAGTGCACTCGGGTTACTCCATATGTCCTACGACCCTCTCAACGAAGCTGCACGGTGCCTACTGAGAGCACCACTTACAGCACGTAACTGGGTATCTTTAGGAGATACCCCCCAGGGATCTCTGAAAACAATCCACTTTATAAACAAGACAACGCGAGCAGTTCTTTGCTTCATATAGGAGGATGTTTCTACAACAGTAGAAAATCAATGACTTCAGTAATGAACCGAACATAAAAATCGGGTTTACGCCTCATAAATATCCCATATTCTAGACCCGGAATCAGATTGATTATAATCCCTACTACTGATCACAGCATTTCTTTTAAAGTGGTAGGGATGCTCTTGTTTTTATTATACATGTTTTTATTTTATTTTTCGGTGGACTGTTCGAATTCGAGATGTCCGCGTCCACGGAACAGTATTTACACAATCTAAGTTCCCTACATCATTCACATCACGTCGGCGGCATAGCTACGACAATAAATGTGCAGAGTTTTTTCCCTAACTACCCATTTTTTACTAACGTAAACGCCATCCGGGAATGTATTCATCAATAATTATGCCATTACTGTGTTTTTTTCTCCGGAAGATGTTGTTTGTTTATGGTCATTATTGTTGTCTCTTGAGAAATAAATGTCAGACACTTTTGCTTCGCATTTTTTTAAAGTAAACATTCGTATTTGTGATGTCGATTTAGTTGATTGTGTTGAGTGTAAAATATGCGTCCCTCATTTGTTCACATGTTGAACAATTCTATTTTTAAGCAGTTTTACTCAAGTGAACAAATATTGGAGACATTACAGTAACTATAATAAATAAACAGAAATAAACGATGAGCAATTAATTAAATACTGTAAAAATAATACAACACATACATTTACAAGTTAGATTAATGGCTAGTTCTGCACATAATTTTTTTTTTAAACCCACTTTTTTATGCTTTCGAAAACAAGTTTATTTTTTATAAATAGCAGAGTATCTATTTTCCGAAACAGTTTACATTTGCTGTCTATAGGCTATAGTTTTTTTTATTGTAAAGCGATTTAAATATCGTAGGGAAATTAGTAAAAATAACAGTTAATATAGTCTTCATCTTTGCATGTATGATTTTCGCCAAAACTGACATATTTGTGTGATTTTTACATATCTTCCACATTTTGTAAGGTAACCTGATGAGATTTTCGTAAATATGCGTATGTTCTATAGCTAGAATATGACCAATTTTCCGTGAATATGCGTATGTTCTATAGCTAGAATATGACAAATTTTCAGTGAATATGCGTATGTTCTATAGCTAGAATATGATCATTTTTCCGTGAATATGCGTATGTTCTATAGCTAGAATATCACCACTTTTCCGTGAATATGCGTATGTTCTATAGCTAGAATATGACAAATTTTCTGTGAATATGCGTATGTTCTATAGCTAGAATATGACCAATTTCCATTTTGCTTACTGTTAAAGAACACAATTTTTGACAATCATCTTCATCATTAAGTGCCGTCTCCGCAATGAAGGCTGGCTGCAAATGACCTCCAACTTCCCCTATCTCTTGTTGTGGTGGTGCACTCTGCTTGTCCTCTGTACGCCTGCAGATAAGGTCAGCGAACTTACACATAAACTAAAGTCCAAGTCTAGGATATACATATTGTTATTATACAACTCAGCTTCAGTCCATGCCCAGGCTATATATCCTGTGCTTATTTAAATAAGCTAATATTGGGAACATGCCCTATTTCATTGCATTAAAAACAGTTAATTTCTTTGGTGTTAGAGTTGTTAGTGTTCTCGCCCAATAGACACAACCCTTTCCAAGTTGCTGGTGGCTCCAAAGCCGATCATTAGGCTACATTGTATTGTCGTATTAAATGTGATAGTTGCTACTATTAATTTAGCAATTCTTGAGTGGCGATATCATACACAGAATATACGTCAAGCAGTGATTAAAAGTCTGTTAAGTCATTTTACTCAGTCCACCGTCTAAACAAGTTTACTCACTCCATAAATTGTGTGATTTGTAAAACATTTTACACAGTCCACCGTCTAAACAAGGTTACTTCACTCCATAAATTGTGTGATTTGTAAAACATTTTACACAGTCCACCGTCTAAACAAGTTTACTCACTCCATAAATTGTGTGATTTGTAAAACATTTTAGAAATTTATTTGAGTGTCTACTCATTCACTTATATTGTTGTGTCTACTTTGTTATTCACGATAATCAATACTTAAAGCTAGATGTATGGATCTTATGGACGGCGCTAACTTGAAAAATCATATGTTAATCTTAACTTTGACATGAATTAAATTCGCTTCAGATTTAGTGCCTTAGATCGAATCCCTCGGCTTAAGAAGATCTATATACAGAAGTAGACAAGAACTCATCCGTTGCATTTTTTATTATTGTTGATAATTTCGTTGGTCACTATTTATATACTTGAAATAGCAATCCAAAAGTAGCCAAGAGCAACTAACGAATTGCACGAAAATAATCAAAATCAGCTTTTCAGGTCATGTTTACCTTTCCGTACACAGGTCTGTATACAGATGTCCGGTCATGCCTAGATACTGTTGTCACGCTTTCTCCCTGAATAGTCGCCCATGCCAAGTTTCGGCGCTGGTTGTAGTGTACGTTACAGGTTCTATAAAATATACACGTAAGGGGGCGAAACGTGTTGGAAAAAATGACATAATTACTTAATATCTGAATCCCCCCCTGGGTTGATCCTGTCTCTGTGTATATCCTATATTAATGCTCTGATAGAACACAGGTCTACCAGGCTCCTTACGTGATCTCAAAGAATACTATATATCTAGTGGTGTGTGGAGAATGTTCCCACATGGGGCAGTGGTTTGTTTTTCATTATAATCAATGGAATATTCATAATCTGCCCATTTGTTAATGGAAAAAATAACAGCACATACTGATTTCTAACAGTTTACCTGCAGTAGAACAATAATATATGTTTGCAGATATGTATTATATACATCTATACATATGTATACATTAAGCCATACGTAATTCATTTGTTGTGTTCTAACTGACCTAATGGAAGCGCTAGCTTAAAAAAAAAAAACTTTCATTATTGCATGTTTTCCTGTGAAGGAGATCAGGGGCTTTCTATGAGCTCTGGAAATAAAGGCCGCTGTGCCATAGTAGACGCTACGACATGTACAGGAAGGATTGTGATTGTTCCTCTGAAAGAAAAAATCCGGTCCTAACCGCGGATTGAACTCGGGACCACTAGGGTCTGAGAACGGCGTTCTAACCACACGGCCATACACTTCTTCATGAGCTCCACTAGAAGCGCTTGAGTTTATATAAATATGACGTATACATCCCACTTTTGTTTTAATAGAATATATAAGAGTTTCTCTACATTTCGTTAACTAGCTGTTGTTTTTGATGAAATCTTAGAGCTGTACATGTCAATTAATATAGGATTGAGAACAAAACTCGAGAGCTATATAATTAACTGAAAAATAAACTAACCTCTGATCTTTTTGTAAAATAAGCTACTTATTGTGAAACCTGCTTTATTAAGTGTACTTTATTATGTTCGTAAGAACGTAGAAATTAACCGGAGCAATAAAATAAGCCTAATAATCACTAAATCCAGCGTACAGTAACCATTTACAAATTGTAGTCAATAATTAAGACACTCTAGTATTCGCGTAAATCTTCTACTGCATAAGTGGACTCACTAATATCAATCTAAACCCAATTTACGCAAGATAAGGTTAGAACGCTTCCAATGACAACTATGTCGATACTATCTGTAATAGCACAACAAAAAGATATAGTACGTAAACTGATACATGTGGAAGAATATTACTGCTGATTATTTGCAATATTGTGTTTTTCTTTTATGCTTTTATGTCACAGAGAAACATCTCAAAAGACTATGTGGATTAGGCTGGATCCTACTAATGTGATGAGCGCGCACCACCTTCTACTTAATAATGACATAGTTATTCGATCAAAGCAAACTACATCGATCACTTTTCATATTGTCAGGTTATATAGAGCCCAGTGTTAGTGTTGTATTTTGTAATGAACAACCGTGTACTCAGTTACGGTATAATAATCCAAGTGTCAGGGAAATACTACAAACTGACGTGGGTCGTAATAACATAGAGCTATCTGTAAGATTTCATTGATATTGTGATTCTTCTTCTTCTTCAGCGTTCATTTTCAAGGTCCCGCTGGATTTCTCTTGTAACAGAACAATTGTCCTACAAGATTTCCAGTTGAATGTAGTCCAGAGAATGGAAATACGTTGTATTGCCGTTTTATTTGCGCCAGAGGCCCAACACATCCGTGTTCGGTGGAGATATTGTGATTATTATTACCGTTACTTTGACCACAACATATTTTTAATTTTCTAACATGTGTTGTTTGTTATATTTTACCATATTTGTGCTTTTATTGTTCTCACTATGTTTAATAATTATTTTGTTATTAATATTACTATCCGTTCTAAACATTTCTTTCGTTATATGGAACTATCTAGAAAAATAGTAAGATACATTCACTTTAATGGACTAAAATAATCTTTGTTTTTGTGATGAACTGTCAGATTCGTTTATTCTACGTGACCTCTATTGTGGGGGTTTCTGAACTATGGATGCCAAAATTATTGATCCTCGACGTGTGTTCCTTATCTAAGATTACATTAAAGGTTTCATCAATTTCAACCAAATTAATGTATTCACTGTAGTATTTTGTTATATTTACATCTTTTTTTATGTATGCATTTATTTTTTCCCGGCTGTGTGACTGATACTTAGAGCGGTTCGGTGGTGATGATGTTACAATAACTGCTTTACTTGTGAGCAGGCAGCTCTTAATAGTGCATTGACATTCTGAGAAATGCATAGGTTCTCCACAGTTGACTAACCGAGATGACACTCAAATACATAATTTGTTTCTTTTCTCAAAGACATGGTTGCGTTAGTGGGGTTTATGGATGCACGTTTCATTACCGAAGGGCGGCTTTTCAGTGTGTCAGTATCAGGGGATCACAGATTCCTGCTAGGAGTGCAGAATATCCGTCTCAGCTAACTATATGATCATTCTTTCGTCAAATCTGTTTATCAATCTGCAGTAATGGCACACCTAGAATTCCCCCTCACCTATGAGTCTGCCATAAAAGGACAAAACTTAAAGATGCAATCGTGTCTGTCCTGCATCTCTCCGCCACCCATTGGGACAATTTGACAGAAAACAAAAGTAAGAAATTCAGTCAAGACATGCCAAGACAAAGAGATTTTCACAGTATCAGGTTGTTAGCTTATCTCCGAACTTTCCTTAGTCATCTCCTACGACATGGATGAATAGAAGACAGTGGTCCTATTCTTTACACCCTGAACTCCAGACCCGGGTTTCCAAACAGTCTGTGGAAAGAAAAGTTGATAGCGTATCTTGTTCGCCACGTAGCCATCAACCCAACATTTTTTGACTGTAGTAATTTTCTAAGCAATATAAATACGACAAGTAGTTTTCCGTTACTTTCTGAACCTGTGACAGGGATCGAACTCGGTATCTTGGCCGTCACAGACCACTCCGCCACAGAGCTGGCAGTCTGTGGAGTAGTTGATATTGCTTAATTCCTAGACTGATGATACACCTATTGTATGTAATGTCACTGGCTACGTCTAAACAAAACATGTTTTAATGATTATTAGTAGTAAAACAAGTTCTCTAACGATGGATGTGTGTATCGTAACGATAGGCCTAACCTGGCTGGAGTCTGAAGTATCTCCTCATGCATGCATTCTGAGTTACTCCATGAGTATGACTCAGAAAGACAAACCAAGTGAAGTACATATGAAGTACCAAGTGAAGTACATATGAAGTACCAAGTGAAGTACATATGAAGTACAAAGTGAAGTACATATGAAGAACCAAGTGAAGTACATATGAAGTACTAAGTGAAGTACATATGAAGTACCAAGTGAAGTACATATGAAGTACCAAGTGAAGTGCATATGAAATCGATGACTAATTTGAGGGGGCTAAAATGTTGTCTCGCTCTGCAAAATCACTGCTTACCTTTTTTACCGAACACTGCGAGAAATTAGCTCTCACCATTATTTTACCGGACACGCTGGGAAACGAGCGCTCACCTTTGTTACCGGACTCGCTAGGAAACGAGCGAGATGGTAAGGTGTGCCCGGTTTTGCTAATACAGGTGGTAATTATGTGGAGAGAGTAGACATTCTCAATGCTCTACGAGAGTCTACTCGATCGGAGACATTTCAGGTCAATGAGCATTACTCAGTATCCAGAATGCGTGAAAAGGGAGTAAGGATCGTCGTAGCACGGACAAAACACAACTCGAAAATTTCAACAACAAAAAACAACAATGAACTAGCACAGAACAGGAACATTCTGCCCTTACACCCTGATAGATTTACTCCAGCTTAGACCTGAACACATAATGACATGTCCTGTGTGGACCTGTTTAGAAAATAAGACACAAATAGCTGAAAGTAGTTACTGTCAATGAAATCACTACATCCATAACATTACTGGGTTGAAGGAAACATCCATAACATTACTGGGTTGAAGGAAACATCCATAACATTATTGGGTTGAAGGAAACATCCACAATAGGATATGCCACCATTTCGACCATTTGTTGACGTGTCTCGAAAGAGAAGCAGAGGATAGCTACACGGTTGAACGTCATGGATGTTGTAAGAGGCGACTGTATAGGTTTGAGAAGAGTCTTCCCTCTTTTTTAATGTTTATTTTTTCTCTCTGTTGTACTTTATCTTTTGAGATCTTCTTTATTATGATTTAATCTGCTCTTATTCTCTTCCTTTTTTCCTGTATATTATTCTAGCTTATTTCCGATTGTACATCCCCTAACGTATGATTTTTTTCTTATTCCATATTTTGTTTCTTGTTTTCTTGTGATATATTTATTGGCGAGATTTTTACAGTGTTTAATTATTAGCTGTAATCAGATTATGAATTCCATATTTTTTTGCAATCCTGTTTTTGGAATTCTGACGTCGTTTTTAATCTTCTTAATGTGTTTCTCAGATTTTCGTTAATTATATTTATATTTGTCATCATTTTAATTTGTATTTTTGTCTACCTCGTTTTATGCCTTAAATAACAATCAGAAATCAGTGTAATCACATGTGTTTGTTTTTGGAGCGCGTTTATTGTTGTGTTAAGTATGTTAAGTTATGTCAATGTACCTCTAGATAAAATTTGGTCGCATATCTTATTAAAAAAACAAACTATCTACCAATAATTTTTGGCTGTAGTGATTATCTAGGCATTATAAATGCGATTAGTAGTTTGCCGTTGCTTTCTGAATGGTGCGGATTCACAATTGCATGTGACGAGTTTCGAACCCGATATTTTGGACGCCACAGACACGCTCTTTACAACGCGACAACAGAGCCGAGCGTACATCTGGTTACAAGTATAAATTTGCATGCATGCAGCTTAATTATTTTCACCTGCTGTTTCCTAGATACCTTCTTGGTGTACCGTTGAAAGGATCACATTCCAGACATGAATATTCTGAAAATAACTAAGATAGAAAGAATCTGTGTCTTGTTGACCAAGTTTCATCTAGGTGACATTGTCCGTGTGTCAGACGAAAGTCGTCCAAAGAGACTTCAGTAGTGAAATGTGTGTAGGTAAGCGCTCAAGCTAAGGCCAGGACACCCGATTAAAGAAATGATGGAAGACATCTTTAAAGCACTACAGGGTTGACCTAAGATATTTGGAAATACTAGTTTTTGACCATTCATTATGGAACTGTGAGAAAATAGCGGAAATTAAAAGACTCAAACATTGTAGTACGCTACATGCGATTCAAATGAGATACAATAGGGGAAATTAGACGTTTTCCCCTCCTGTCAAGACTTACTAAATTCCTGCTCACATTACAACCGGTCTTTCTGTTCGACTCGTACCCGATTCTTCTTCTTCTTCTTCTGCGTTCGTTCTAAAACTCCTGCAGAATAGCAGGATGTAGTCCGGAGAACGGAATACGTTGTATCATGGTTTACAGCATTGCTGCGATATCTGCGCCTTTCGGCCTGACACATCCTACTTCAGTGTGGCTTTGGATCACTGACCCTATATGGGATGGGACAGCCAACTCCATCCCATAACCTCCTTAGTCGCCTTTTACGACATGCGTGGAAGGTAAACAGTGTTGCTATTCTTTGCTCCCCTTTCGGGCCCCGGCAAAACACGGGTGATATCCGATTGACACCATCTTGTTCAGACTTGCTTCAGACCGTCTGTCAAAACGAATAACGACACATATACACAGCGTAACATGAACGACATATAATTTTTTTCGTATTTCATACATCACTCCGCGTGATTGATCTGACTGTTTCCCATGGCACTGATAAGCTAGAAAAACAAGTATACGCAAAGTGTCTCATCACATCAGCCAAGATGATAGACACTGTTTGAGATGAACAAGCAGTGGGCATTATCTGGAAAATTGCTTGGTTAAAATGAAATCATTGATTTAATATGTTATACATCTCCAAATCCTAACCAATGTTTGGATGTAAGGTATTCCGATCGTAGAATGTACGAGAATATTTTCGAACATCAATGGAAGAAGCGATATGTTGACAGACAATAATAGACAAGTGCGCTCCAACAAAAACATCACCAGCAGGAAGGTAAAACAAACCTATGTTCTAGTCTCATCATTACGTGATTGAAAAGACAGACAAGATGGATGATGGGTGAAGAAGCAATACATCATTCATGTACGTGAGAGAACATATTGGTGTCATTAATTCAGCTGGTTGTTCTGTACTGTAATTATCTTTACAGCCAGTGTCTGTCTTATATCATTTAAAATATCTGATTTTCCTGTATATATGGTATAATTTCATATAATTGAATGTAACGTGTCTTTGCTAAATTGTACGTATCTTGTAGAATTCTAATTGTGTTTGCACACACAGGTTAATTATTTTGAAGTATTTTTGTATATTTGAAGTATCTTGTATATTTTCATATATTTTTGTTCTTAAAATTTTTGTAACCTGATTTAAGCGAGTGGTGTATGACAATCGAAACATATACATTCTACTAAAAGTAATTTGTATAATAAGTTTTAAGAAGGGTCATGAGTACCAGAACATGGGGAAATGGGAGCGGGATAAACGCATTTCTATGAAAATTGTTAAAAAATGTTACGTTTTCAGAATTACCACAAATATCGTGTGACGTATTAAACACACATACCAACATCCTCTCATTCGAATAATGTAACCGCTACACTAGCCATTAATCAGCTGACAAGCTGGTTAATTAACTAAACAGAGGTCTAATCATTCACGACCTTTTCACAGATAGTGATGCAGTTGAAGAAATGCAGTTATGTCCATAAATTATGTCAAGAATGTTTATGCACATTTTTTAACTCTTCTTCCACTGGTCAACAATTGTCCAGTATTTAGGAACCCCTGCTGTCTACTTATGTTACTGTTTCCCCAATCCCTCATACATTTTTGTGCAGATAATGTACGAAAAAACACTTGAATGATTTGTTTCACATTTCTGTAGAGTATTTAAAATTAAAACAATTTAGGTGGTGCATAAATCACCATTTTTAACGTTAACTTTTGTCACCCCCTGTTAATCAATATTATCAATGGTCTGCTTTGTCGCAACACTGAAAAATGTTTTAGATTTTCTGCGAGCGCCACTAGAAATGATTTGGGCCACACTATAAAGGGCCACATTTAGTTCGTTTACGTTTTATAGCTGAAGAGCCCATAAACAACAAGAAAACCATTTAATTACGGAGTTATCCATGTGTGTGTATATATATATATATATATATATATATGGAAGACTAGTTTAATAGATTGTATGTGAGGGAATGGACAGAAACTAAACATGAATATCTTTAAATATTTGTACTTGTGTATTTCTTCTTCTTCTTCTTCTTCAGCGTTCATTCTCAAACTCCTGCCGGATCTCGCATGTAGCAGGATCATTGTCCTACTATATTTCCAGCGGGATGTGGTCCAGAGAATGGAGATTCGTTGTGTTACCGTTTTATTTGCGCTAATGGCCCGACAATCCGTATTCGGCGGGGTACTTTTATATGATAAGCGATGGAAATACTTACAAAGAAATAAACTCTGGGCCTGAAATGGCTTCGACTGAAAAATATATATATAGTTCATACCATATGGATGAACGGAATAATTACAACAGTGAAGATTGTAGCTCTTGGAATGATGTTCTTGCATCTGTCAGGAATACTACGGCTAAGATCAAAGTTTGGTGTTCAGCAGGTGATAGTTTTCCAACTTGTTTTCCTGGATTTCTGCATTGTAATTGTGTTATAACTTCTCTGTTTGCTCTTTGATTGTATCTCTTAACATTGTTTGGATACTCTATATATATATATTTCTGATTCTTGAATTTTCACTGCATTTTCTGCTATATATTCATTTATTCATTTTCCTTTAGCGCTGAAGTTATCGCATAGGCAGAGGTCAGATCTCTCCAATTCTGTCTGTTCAAAGCTATTCTGTGCAGTTCTTGAATAGTATGAATATTGGTTGTTTTACTCTCTCTAAGTATTGTTCTTCTGAGTGTTTCTTTTGGTCTACCCCTTGCTCTTTTGCCTGTATGTATCCATTCAAGAGATTGGTGGTGTATTCTGTTGGTGTCTGCGCGTAGCGCATGCCCGATGTAGGACCAATGGCGTTTTCTGATAACATCTGTGATGAAATGTTGATGTGTCTCTTCTCTGATTTTATCATTTGATTTGAATTCACTCCAATAGGTGTTAGTTAATCTGCAATATATACTCTCATCAATATTTCATGTGGGTATTCGTCAACCACAAGACTTAGCGTAACTGGCGCCTTACGGTGTGTACAATTCTGCTCAATCTCACAGAAAATACCTTTAACATCAGAAATGATTACAAAATCTACTATCCTCTTCCCAAGGGGTTTGTTCTGGTACATTCTTGGGGGGGGGGGGCTGGGCTGTCAAATTCAGATAAGTCTGACATTTTCTACATAATGGTTTGTCCTGATGAATACAGCTATTTCATTTCTGTCATTCCATTGCTAAGTTCAAAGTTTTAAAATGTGTCTTTCCTTGGATGTTTTTGCATACAGTGCAGCTATCTCCATGTACTAGTACCTTATTGTACCTGCGTTCACACATTTTGTGTATCCTCCCAATATTCTATATCTCTACTATGCATTGTAATTCCCTAAGAATGGTTGTCTCCTAAGTGGCCAGATGGTGCACCTCATATAGCTCATGCAATTGCAGTGCTTGATGCTGGACACCGTGCACTTGACTAATATTTCAAGTTTTGTCGTTTGCCCTGCTAGCAAACATAACTAAGTATTTTCCCTTTTGTTCCAAATGTGGATCTCCTTAATTATCTCAAGATGGAGAACTTTCTCTTGACCTTTTTGTTATTGCTATGCTGATGTGTTATTAAGTCACATAAATCCTATGATTAAAGAAATTAGGAACTAGTTCTAAATGAGAAAGTAATATGCTTAACATTAGGTTCAAGAAACGTGAAACTATTCAACAATTATAAAAGAGAAGTGTGGTATGGTGTCGGTTTATGTAGCAAAATACTTTACAATGCAAACACGAGCTAGAATAAGTTCTTGGTTCGCTTCGCATTGTCGCAGTTTCTCTAGTATAGCATGATATAGCTAATTAACGCATGGATGGCACCTAGGGTTCACCAAGATATAGAGCCATGATCTATACACCTCAACCGTATCTTGATTTGTGATTAAAACCCGCATCACTACAAACGGGCATTACCATAAATGTTCTACTTACCAATATGTATTCCATCTAAAAGTATATAATCTCAGTCTCAAGATTATTTGCTGGTTGTGGGGATTCTTCTGGTCTTTCAAGTGAGGACGCACTTTCTCTCCTGTCTCTACGTAATTCCCATTTATATTATTACTTTTAGCATGTACATTGTTTGTAATAGTGCACATTGAGTGATAGTGTATCCTTGTTGTGCTCCGTTCGTTATCCATAAGAGTGCCTCACTCTTTTCACACCATTTTCTTTCCTATCTTGCGCAGCATGCTTTCGAAGTCTGATAGAATCACTGTGGCTTTTGGTGGTTTCTTAGCATCCGGAAGGTTCGAGGTAGCTTTCTTAATCTCTATTCTTATGCTCGATGTTGTTGTGAAACTTTCTTTATTTACTACTAACGTAATCAAGTTGTTGACACTCTATGCCTCTACGACATACTTGTATAATGTACATCTGCTGCATCATACAAAAAGTGTTTTACTGATAAGAACACATTCATTATTCATACACATATAAACAGTTTTGTATAATTATTTAAATATGTCACATATAACATAAATAAATAAATTAACGTATTTGTTTACTGCATACACTTTTGTGCAGATTCTCTTGAAAATTGCATCTTTGTCACATATTACAGGTTGACTATGAGAGTGTCATAATAAACTATATGAGGGTTACATATAGTTTGGGAACCACTGATCTAGATGGTAGATATATTTGACCTGGATATTAGATCTCTAGATACAAAGCTATACTACACGATTTGTCAAGTCACGATAACAGTTACTTGTAAAGAAATACTTCTGAGAGTTCCTTTACAGTATATATATATTATAGGCATGTCGGTAACATTATCCAGAAGAAGTTATGAAAGAGTGTGGCACATGTTCTCCAAAAATTTTCAGAATCTTCATCATATATGTTCAAAAATGTTCAGAAAAATAAAAAATGTTCAGAATTATCATCATATACATGACTCCTCACTGCTACTAAGTAAACCTCTCTATTCTCAAGTTAATCAATCCAGCCTCTTACTGTGCCATGCTCAGAAGGTCATCAATATCATGTGTCCAATGCAGAATTGGTTTGCCTATTGCTCTCTTTCCTTTAATCTTTCCTTCCGTTATTAACCTTTATACGCCATTTAAAAAAATGTATGTCTTAGTTTAAATATAAAAAAGACAGAAACATGGATAATATCAGGAAATAATACTCCACCATATAGTAACATAGTATTAAATAAGAAAAACTTGAAGCAGGTGAATAGTTTCAAATATTTAGGAACATTAATAACTTCAGATGGTAAATGCAAGACAGAAATTATAAGCAGAATAGGACAAGCAAAAGCAGTATTCCATAAAATGAAAAATATCCTATGCAAAATGTCCATATCGATGGATATTAGAAAACGTGTTATCAAATGCTACATTGAACCAATGCTACTCTAAAAAAGTGAAGCATGGACAATAAATAAGACATCACAAACATCATTGGAGACAGCAGAAATGTGGTTTAATAAAAGAATGTTACTCATTCCTTGGACAGAAAATATTACTAATGAAAAATGTCTTAGAAGGACGAATGTGAAAAGATGCATTATTGATATTATAAGAAAAAAGACAGTCAAATTTTATTGGGCACATAATGAGAAGAGGAGGCATTGAGAATATCGTGACAGCAGGAAAGATAGAAGGGAAATGATCAAAGGGAAGACTCAGAGTAAAGACATTGAACGGTTTGACTAAATGATTTCGATTAACATCACCAACAGAGATGATGACATATATGAGAGATCGATGTACATGGAGAAATATTATCGCCAATATCTTTATTTTTAAAAAATATGTTATCTTTGGTTCATTGATGTATTTTTTTTAATGCTGAGCCAGTCATCTTCTATATTCAAATCTTTGAGGAGCCGAGCCAGTCATCTTCTATATTCAAATCTTTGAGGAGCCGAGCCAGTCATCTTCTATATTCAAATCTTTGAGGATCTGAGCCAGTCATCTTCTATATTCAAATCTTTGAGGATCTGAGCCAGTCATCTTCTATATTCAAATCTTTGAGGAGCCGAGCCAGTCATCTTCTATATTCAAATCTTTGAGGAGCCGAGCCAGTCATCTTCTATATTCAAATCTTTGAGGAGCCGAGCCAGTCATCTTCTATATTCAAATCTTTGAGGAGCCGAGCCAGTCATCTTCTATATTCAAATCTTTGAGGAGCCGAGCCAGTCATCTTCTATATTCAAATCTTTGAGGATCTGAGCCAGTCATCTTCTATATTCAAATCTTTGAGGATCTGAGCCAGTCATCTTCTATATTCAAATCTTTGAGGAGCCGAGCCAGTCATCTTCTATATTCAAATCTTTGAGGAGCAGAGCCAGTCATCTTCTATATTCAAATCTTTGAGGAGCCGAGCCAGTCATCTTCTATATTCAAATCTTTGAGGAGCAGAGCCAGTCATCTTCTATATTCAAATCTTTGAGGATCTGAGCCAGTCATCTTCTATATTCAAATCTTTGAGGATCTGAGCCAGTCATCTTCTATGTTCAAATCTTTGAGGAGCAGAGCCAGTCATCTTCTATGTTCAAATCTTTGAGGATCTGAGCCAGTCATCTTCTATATTCAAATCTTTGAGGAGCCGAGCCAGTCATCTTCTATATTCAAATCTTTGAGGATCTGAGCCAGTCATCTTCTATATTCAAATCTTTGAGGATCTGAGCCAGTCATCTTCTATATTCAAATCTTTGAGGATCTGAGCCAGTCATCTTCTATATTCAAATCTTTGAGGAGCAGAGCCAGTCATCTTCTATATTCAAATCTTTGAGGAGCCGAGCCAGTCATCTTCTATATTCAAATCTTTGAGGAGCCGAGCCAGTCATCTTCTATATTCAAATCTTTGAGGATCTGAGCCAGTCATCTTCTATATTCAAATCTTTGAGGATCTGAGCCAGTCATCTTCTATATTCAAATCTTTGAGGATCTGAGCCAGTCATCTTCTATATTCAAATCTTTGAGGAGCCGAGCCAGTCATCTTCTATGTTCAAATCTTTGAGGAGCCGAGCCAGTCATCTTCTATATTCAAATCTTTGAGGAGCCGAGCCAGTAATCTTCTATATTCAAATCTTTGAGGAGCCGAGCCAGTCATCTTCTATATTCAAATCTTTGAGGATCTGAGCCAGTCATCTTCTATATTCAAATCTTTGAGGATCTGAGCCAGTCATCTTCTATATTCAAATCTTTGAGGAGCCGAGTCAGTCATCTTCTATATTCAAATCTTTGAGGAGCCGAGCCAGTCATCTTCTATATTCAAATCTTTGAGGAGCCGAGCCAGTCATCTTCTATATTCAAATCTTTGAGGAGCCGAGCCAGTCATCTTCTATATTCAAATCTTTGAGGATCTGAGCCAGTCATCTTCTATATTCAAATCTTTGAGGATCTGAGCCAGTCATCTTCTATGTTCAAATCTTTGAGGAGCAGAGCCAGTCATCTTCTATGTTCAAATCTTTGAGGATCTGAGCCAGTCATCTTCTATATTCAAATCTTTGAGGAGCCGAGCCAGTCATCTTCTATATTCAAATCTTTGAGGATCTGAGCCAGTCATCTTCTATATTCAAATCTTTGAGGATCTGAGCCAGTCATCTTCTATATTCAAATCTTTGAGGATCTGAGCCAGTCATCTTCTATATTCAAATCTTTGAGGAGCAGAGCCAGTCATCTTCTATGTTCAAATCTTTGAGGATCTGAGCCAGTCATCTTCTGTATTCAAATCTTTGAGGATCTGAGCCAGTCATCTTCTATATTTAAATCTTTGAGGATCTGAGCCAGTCTTCTTCTATATTCAAATCTTTGAGGAGCAGAGCCAGTCATCTTCTATGTTCAAATCTTTGAGGAGCCGAGCCAGTCATCTTCTATGTTCAAATCTTTGAGGAGCAGAGCCAGTCATCTTCTATATTCAAATCTTTGAGGAGCCGAGCCAGTCATCTTCTATATTCAAATCTTTGAGGAGCAGAGCCAGTCATCTTCTATATTCAAATCTTTGAGGAGCCGAGCCAGTCATCTTCTATATTCAAATCTTTGAGGATCTGAGCCAGTCATCTTCTATATTCAAATCTTTGAGGATCTGAGCCAGTCATCTTCTATATTCAAATCTTTTAGGATCTGAGCCAGTCATCTTCTATATTCAAATCTTTGAGGATCTGAGCCAGTCATCTTCTATATTAAAATCTTTGAGGATCTGAGCCAGTCATCTTCTATATTCAAATCTTTGAGGATCTGAGCCAGTCATCTTCTATATTCAAATCTTTGAGGATCTGAGCCAGTCATCTTCTATATTCAAATCTTTGAGGAGCAGAGCCAGTCATCTTCTATATTCACATCTTTGAGGATCTGAGCCAGTCATCTTCTATATTCAAATCTTTGAGGAGCCGAGCCAGTCATCTTCTATATTCAAATCTTTGAGGAGCCGAGCCAGTCATCTTCTATATTCAAATCTTTGAGGAGCCGAGCCAGTCATCTTCTATATTCAAATCTTTGAGGAGCAGAGCCAGTCATCTTCTATATTCAAATCTTTGAGGATCTGAGCCAGTCATCTTCTATATTCAAATCTTTGAGGATCTGAGCCAGTCATCTTCTATATTCAAATCTTTGAGGATCTGAGCCAGTCATCTTCTATATTCAAATCTTTGAGGATCTGAGCCAGTCATCTTCTATATTCACATCTTTGAGGATCTGCGCCAGTCATCTTCTATATTCAAATCTTTGAGGAGCCGAGCCAGTCATCTTCTATATTCAAATCTTTGAGGAGCAGAGCCAGTCATCTTCTATATTCAAATCTTTGAGGAGCCGAGCCAGTCATCTTCTATATTCAAATCTTTGAGGAGCAGAGCCAGTCATCTTCTATATTCAAATCTTTGAGGATCTGAGCCAGTCATCTTCTATATTCAAATCTTTGAGGATCTGAGCCAGTCATCTTCTATGTTCAAATCTTTGAGGAGCAGAGCCAGTCATCTTCTATGTTCAAATCTTTGAGGATCTGAGCCAGTCATCTTCTATATTCAAATCTTTGAGGAGCCGAGCCAGTCATCTTCTATATTCAAATCTTTGAGGATCTGAGCCAGTCATCTTCTATATTCAAATCTTTGAGGATCTGAGCCAGTCATCTTCTATATTCAAATCTTTGAGGATCTGAGCCAGTCATCTTCTATATTCAAATCTTTGAGGAGCAGAGCCAGTCATCTTCTATATTCAAATCTTTGAGGAGCCGAGCCAGTCATCTTCTATATTCAAATCTTTGAGGAGCCGAGCCAGTCATCTTCTATATTCAAATCTTTGAGGATCTGAGCCAGTCATCTTCTATATTCAAATCTTTGAGGATCTGAGCCAGTCATCTTCTATATTCAAATCTTTGAGGATCTGAGCCAGTCATCTTCTATATTCAAATCTTTGAGGAGCCGAGCCAGTCATCTTCTATGTTCAAATCTTTGAGGAGCCGAGCCAGTCATCTTCTATATTCAAATCTTTGAGGAGCCGAGCCAGTCATCTTCTATATTCAAATCTTTGAGGAGCCGAGCCAGTCATCTTCTATATTCAAATCTTTGAGGATCTGAGCCAGTCATCTTCTATATTCAAATCTTTGAGGATCTGAGCCAGTCATCTTCTATATTCAAATCTTTGAGGAGCCGAGTCAGTCATCTTCTATATTCAAATCTTTGAGGAGCCGAGCCAGTCATCTTCTATATTCAAATCTTTGAGGAGCCGAGCCAGTCATCTTCTATATTCAAATCTTTGAGGAGCAGAGCCAGTCATCTTCTATATTCAAATCTTTGAGGATCTGAGCCAGTCATCTTCTATATTCAAATCTTTGAGGATCTGAGCCAGTCATCTTCTATGTTCATATCTTTGAGGAGCAGAGCCAGTCATCTTCTATGTTCAAATCTTTGAGGATCTGAGCCAGTCATCTTCTATATTCAAATCTTTGAGGAGCCGAGCCAGTCATCTTCTATATTCAAATCTTTGAGGATCTGAGCCAGTCATCTTCTATATTCAAATCTTTGAGGATCTGAGCCAGTCATCTTCTATATTCAAATCTTTGAGGATCTGAGCCAGTCATCTTCTATATTCAAATCTTTGAGGACCAGAGCCAGTCATCTTCTATGTTCAAATCTTTGAGGATCTGAGCCAGTCATCTTCTGTATTCAAATCTTTGAGGATCTGAGCCAGTCATCTTCTATATTTAAATCTTTGAGGATCTGAGCCAGTCTTCTTCTATATTCAAATCTTTGAGGAGCAGAGCCAGTCATCTTCTATGTTCAAATCTTTGAGGAGCCGAGCCAGTCATCTTCTATGTTCAAATCTTTGAGGAGCAGAGCCAGTCATCTTCTATATTCAAATCTTTGAGGAGCCGAGCCAGTCATCTTCTATATTCAAATCTTTGAGGAGCAGAGCCAGTCATCTTCTATATTCAAATCTTTGAGGATCTGAGCCAGTCATCTTCTATATTCAAATCTTTTAGGATCTGAGCCAGTCATCTTCTATATTCAAATCTTTGAGGATCTGAGCCAGTCATCTTCTATATTTAAATCTTTGAGGATCTGAGCCAGTCATCTTCTATATTCAAATCTTTGAGGATCTGAGCCAGTCATCTTCTATATTCAAATCTTTGAGGATCTGAGCCAGTCATCTTCTATATTCAAATCTTTGAGGAGCAGAGCCAGTCATCTTCTATATTCACATCTTTGAGGATCTGAGCCAGTCATCTTCTATATTCAAATCTTTGAGGAGCCGAGCCAGTCATCTTCTATATTCAAATCTTTGAGGAGCCGAGCCAGTCATCTTCTATATTCAAATCTTTGAGGAGCCGAGCCAGTCATCTTCTATATTCAAATCTTTGAGGAGCAGAGCCAGTCATCTTCTATATTCAAATCTTTGAGGATCTGAGCCAGTCATCTTCTATATTCAAATCTTTGAGGATTTGAGCCAGTCATCTTCTATATTCAAATCTTTGAGGATCTGAGCCAGTCATCTTCTATATTCAAATCTTTGAGGAGCAGAGCCAGTCATCTTCTATATTCACATCTTTGAGGATCTGAGCCAGTCATCTTCTATATTCAAATCTTTGAGGAGCCGAGCCAGTCATCTTCTATATTCAAATCTTTGAGGAGCCGAGCCAGTCATCTTCTATATTCAAATCTTTGAGGAGCCGAGCCAGTCATCTTCTATATTCAAATCTTTGAGGAGCAGAGCCAGTCATCTTCTATATTCAAATCTTTGAGGATCTGAGCCAGTCATCTTCTATATTCAAATCTTTGAGGATCTGAGCCAGTCATCTTCTATGTTCAAATCTTTGAGGAGCAGAGCCAGTCATCTTCTATGTTCAAATCTTTGAGGATCTGAGCCAGTCATCTTCTATATTCAAATCTTTGAGGAGCCGAGCCAGTCATCTTCTATATTCAAATCTTTGAGGATCTGAGCCAGTCATCTTCTATATTCAAATCTTTGAGGATCTGAGCCAGTCATCTTCTATATTCAAATCTTTGAGGATCTGAGCCAGTCATCTTCTATATTCAAATCTTTGAGGAGCAGAGCCAGTCATCTTCTATGTTCAAATCTTTCAGGATCTGAGCCAGTCATCTTCTATATTCAAATCTTTGAGGATCTGAGCCAGTCATCTTCTATATTCAAATCTTTGAGGATCTGAGCCAGTCTTCTTCTATATTCAAATCTTTGAGGAGCAGAGCCAGTCATCTTCTATGTTCAAATCTTTGAGGAGCAGAGCCAGTCATCTTCTATGTTCAAATCTTTGAGGAGCCGAGCCAGTCATCTTCTATGTTCACATCTTTGAGGATCTGAGCCAGTCATCTTCTATATTCAAATCTTTGAGGAGCCGAGCCAGTCATCTTCTATATTCAAATCTTTGAGGAGCAGAGCCAGTCATCTTCTATATTCAAATCTTTGAGGAGCCGAGCCAGTCATCTTCTATATTCAAATCTTTGAGGATCTGAGCCAGTCATCTTCTATATTCAAATCTTTGAGGATCTGAGCCTGTCATCTTCTATATTCAAATCTTTTAGGATCTGAGCCAGTCATCTTCTATATTCAAATCTTTGAGGATCTGAGCCAGTCATCTTCTATATTCAAATCTTTGAGGATCTGAGCCAGTCATCTTCTATATTCAAATCTTTGAGGAGCAGAGCCAGTCATCTTCTATATTCAAATCTTTGAGGATCTGAGCCAGTCATCTTCTATGTTCAAATCTTTGAGGATCTGAGCCAGTCATCTTCTATGTTCAAATCTTTGAGGAGCAGAGCCAGTCATCTTCTATATTCAAATCTTTGAGGATCTGAGCCAGTCATCTTCTATATTCAAATCTTTGAGGAGCCGAGCCAGTCATCTTCTATATTCAAATCTTTGAGGATCTGAGCCAGTCATCTTCTATATTCAAATCTTTTAGGATCTGAGCCAGTCATCTTCTATATTCAAATCTTTGAGGATCTGAGCCAGTCATCTTCTATATTCAAATCTTTGAGGATCTGAGCCAGTCATCTTCTATATTCAAATCTTTGAGGAGCCGAGCCAGTCATCTTCTATATTCAAATCTTTGAGGAGCAGAGCCAGTCATCTTCTATATTCAAATCTTTGAGGAGCCGAGCCAGTCATCTTCTATATTCAAATCTTTGAGGATCTGAGCCAGTCATCTTCTATATTGAAATCTTTGAGGATCTGAGCCAGTCATCTTCTATATTCAAATCTTTTAGGATCTGAGCCAGTCATCTTCTATATTCAAATCTTTGAGGATCTGAGCCAGTCATCTTCTATATTCAAATCTTTGAGGATCTGAGCCAGTCATCTTCTATATTCAAATCTTTGAGGAGCAGAGCCAGTCATCTTCTATGTTCAAATCTTTGAGGATCTGAGCCAGTCATCTTCTATGTTCAAATCTTTGAGGAGCAGAGCCAGTCATCTTCTATATTCAAATCTCTGAGGATCTGAGCCAGTCATCTTCTATATTCAAATCTTTGAGGAGCCGAGCCAGTCATCTTCTATATTCAAATCTTTGAGGATCTGAGCCAGTCATCTTCTATATTCAAATCTTTGAGGAGCCGAGCCAGTCATCTTCTATATTCAAATCTTTGAGGATCTGAGCCAGTCATCTTCTATATTCAAATCTTTGAGGATCTGAGCCAGTCATCTTCTATATTCAAATCTTTGAGGAGCCGAGCCAGTCATCTTCTATATTCAAATCTTTGAGGATCTGAGCCAGTCATCTTCTATATTCAAATCTTTGAGGATCTGAGCCAGTCATCTTCTATATTCAAATCTTTTAGGATCTGAGCCAGTCATCTTCTATATTCAAATCTTTGAGGATCTGAGCCAGTCATCTTCTATATTCAAATCTTTGAGGATCTGAGCCAGTCATCTTCTATATTCAAATCTTTGAGGAGCAGAGCCAGTCATCTTCTATATTCAAATCTTTGAGGAGCAGAGCCAGTCATCTTCTATATTCAAATCTTTTAGGAGCCGAGCCAGTGTTCTTTTATGTTCAAGTCTTTGCGGACGCAGCGGTGGTATTTCTCTCTTTCTGTAGCATTTCATTACAAATGCTATTTTTATTCTCTTCCATTGCGGATGTCATTGCCCACGTCTAAAAATGATATGTTGCAACTGGGAAAATATATCTTCTTAATAGTTGTAAGTTACTCTCTGAAAATGACATACAATCAAGTATCGAAAAGAAACCCCTGTCGATGTTTGTTTACAGCCATAGGTTCTCGTAAAGTGACAAATTCCAAAGTGTATCTCTTTATCTAGTGATTCATGTCTGGGTGCAGCAAACAACTAGATAAATCAATGATTGTCACGTTAGTAGACACAGGGTCGGAAGAATACTGATAGCATCAGGAATGGCGTGATTGGAGTGAGTTACCATCTAGTCACAGATGTGAACAATGCATAATCTGTGTAGGTTTATAGGTAAAAGTACTCATACTTTTTACAACCTGTTGACATAGATTTTTGTACACATTGTTTTAACTTTGGGCAAATAATTGTCAAATCTGTCAAATATTCAAATGTGACATATTTTCGACACATTTCTTCCCACTAAATCCATTTGTTGATATTACGTGTTTTACTTGTTTTCTCAGTGATCAATATTGTTTTCCCATAATCACATTTATTGATATTACGTTTTCTATTTGTCTTCTCAGATATCGATCTTGCTTGTACATAACCGGTTCTCGAAATAATAGCAAACTTGTTTATTGTTCATGTATGTCGTAAGAGACGACTACGAATTTTGGGATGGTGTAGGCTGTCCTATACCATGTAACGAAAAAGGGATGCAGAAGCCATGTCGAAGTCGGATGTCTCAGACCGAATGGCGAGTATATCTTAGCTAAGCTGTTAACCTCAACTCAACACATTCCGTTTTCTGGACTACATAATACTAATTACAGGAGTTTGAATACGAACGCAGAAGATGACGGAGCTCTTGCTTGCAAAGAAATTTAATATAAACATCTATGTATGCATCTATGTACGCATATATTTACGCATCTATGTACACACGTATATAGATCTATATACACATATCTATACACATATATGTACACACCTATGTACACCTGTATGTGCATGTACTAAAATTCCTTATTGTTATAAAAATTTAGTAAGGAAAACGTAATACATGGTTTACAGCTTGGCTTAGTGATTTGGGTCTTTGCGCTTATCACTTCAAACTTCAGGAATGTTTTGATCATTTCGTTCTGTGGGATTGTACAGCAACTTCACCCATACCTTCTTTAGTCGTCTCTTACTGCTTTCCTGACGGACAATAATTTATAGGCCATAAGTTCATACGAACTTGATCTCATTGAGTAAAATCACTTACATCTTTGTTCACGGACAAAATTGGTGTGGTGGGAAACGAGCGAGCCGACACGATGGCTGGATCTGCTTCTGTAACAGGTGATCAACCTAGAAGATATACAATGATCTGCGAGAGTCTGAACAGAACAATGGTAATATTTAGAGGTAAATGAGCATGTGTGAATTCTGAGTGGAAATATAAATGTGCATGTGTGATGAATTCCGAGTGGAAATATAAATGAGCATGTGTGATGAATTCTGAGTGGAGATATAAATGAGCATGTGTGATGAATTCTGAGTGGAGATATAAATGAGCATGTGTGATGAATTCTGAGTGGAAATATAAATGAGCATGTGTGATGAATTCTGAGTGTAGATATAAATGAGCATGTGTGATGAATTCTGAGTGGAGATATAAATGAGCATGTGTGATGAATTCTGAGTGGAGATATGCGTAACACCAATATCACACATCCATAGAAAATTTTAACAACCAGCGCAGAACCGCAACCATCAGCCGCTCTATCTGATTGAATTACTAAAGCGAAAATATGAGAACTTATGGATGGATATGTCCGTTGTGCGAAGTCATAATCAAGAAATATAAATATAAATCGAAATTTAAACCTCGATCTCACATCCGCAGACGTCTAATGCCTGATGGAATAATTTTTACATCGTTTTTAATTAATTTATTCATACGCAATATCGCTATCGGATTTTACAAAAATTATTGGAAACAAAGATTCCAGCAATATAAACCCCATTTCAAGTATTCTGTTTTCTCATTGTAATAATATATCTTTGTCATGGTCTTAAAAATGCATTGATATAATTAATTATTAACCAATATTTTAATACTTTTTTATAGATCATGCAACCGCCGAAATATGAAGATACAAAACATCATCTCAATTATTTTAGGTAAATTTTTAATATTCGCGAGCCTTGTATATCTATATATCATTCTATCCATCTGTCTGTTTCTTTGTCCATCTGTCTGTTTCTTTGTCCATCTGTCTGTTTCTTTGTCAAACTGCCTAATGATTTATATCTATTCATTTTCTATCCATTTATCAATGCATTATCTGCTTATCTATCTATCTGTCCATCTTTCTGCATGTCTGCCTGCTTGTCTGACTGTTTGCCTGTATTTCGGTATTTATATATATATAAGTACATCCGATAAATTTCATATTCACTCAGGTGGGAGACAGGGATGTTTACTATCCCCCTCTTATTGTTCATAACATGCATAGAACAAAGTAGCAAAGACAACGGAAGAATACAATTTGAAGGACAACTTCAACGAGATACTATTTGCAGACGACCAAACACTAGTGGTATCATCAAAAGAAGAACTACAAAGACAAATAGACAGATTACATCAAACATGCCATACCTTTAATATGAAGATAAATATATATATATGACCGAAATATAATGACGATAGGAAGAACATAAAGAAACACCAATATATATATATATATATTGACAACAACAGATTTAGCCAAGGGACAGAATTCACACATCAATAAAATACTATAACAACAGACAGCAAGAGCAGCAAAGAAATACACAATAGATGTAGTAAAGCATACCAAGCCCTAGGACAAATGATACCAATCTTCAGAAACAAAAACGTAGATTTAAGCACCAAAATAACACTATTCAAAATGATTATTATGCCAGCGTTGTTCTACCAATGCCAAACATGGGCAACGACAGCACAAGACAAACGTAAACTTGTGACAGCTGAAATGGCATGCTTACGCAGAATCCTAGGAATATCGTTAAGAGACAGGGTGAGGAATGAGGACATCCGACAAACAACCGGCACCACCCAAATCTTAGAATAGATCAAGATACAGCAGATCAAATTTGTTTGCACACATCAGCAGATTACCATCAGACAGCATATCACAGCAAGCTATGATACACAGATACAGCGATGGCAGACCTAGAGGCCGACCACGAAAACGAGTGGCCACAACAAGAAAAAAAAAGGCGACAAATTCCACAATATACTCAGCACATGCGAGGGACATCTCTAGAGAACTATTCTACTCCTGACGGTGAAAGGCAACAAAGGGTTTAGAGAATAGATAGATTACGCCTTTTGATTTTAGGTTGGTTTTTTTGTAACAGTATATCAATTCTACTCACTTCTTCGCAATTTGTATTTTCAATTTTAACGGTTATTTCCTTTTAAAGCTAGATGGTTTTCGTGGTATCCATGCATATTTAAGATGATTGCTATGACATTCCTCATGTATTTAAATTTGTAAAAGCAATATTTTCCATAAAATATTCTGCAACGAAAATATGTTTTTCATTGGTATAAGGTATATTATTCTGTTTTAACTCAACTTTAGTTGTCTAAAATAAAAATAAAAATTAGTATTGATGTCACTTTAGTTTTTTTCGGCATTCATTTTTTGTAAATAAAATATACGCCGTTTTGTTTAAAAATCACATTATAGAGAAAAGGTAGATATAACTTTCCCAATACATTTTTACATATTCTGCATACCTGAATCTAATACACTAAAATATTTAATAATCACATTTGCATCATGGTAAACCTTAAAATGTGAATGCAGGAGAGTAATGGTGATAGGTAATATACCTGTCTGGCTTGGATTTTTCACACCAAACCACTCATGTATTTCACACCTCCTGTTGCGGTTTCTTGTTCATTTAAGTACAATGTTTTGATGCGTTGAATTAAGTCTAGAGGTACGATAATTTCTTCTACAGCTCACTTATTATGATAGAAATCTGAAAGCAGAAGAAGGTTGCTCCTCTTTGGTACTCCCCAGTAGTTGAGTTGACATTCTTTAAACTTGCAAGTATTAAGTCACGTTGTTCGAGTGCCCCAAGATGGCTCGTGCAGGGCACGCTTGACTTCATGGCTGCAATATTGATAGGTTGCAAGGTACACTGATATTCATTGTCATAGAAACCTCTAAGATTTTCATTTTTAGTACAATGGTAAGAGAACATTTTCTGATGGAATTCATATAGTTGGACAAAAAATGTGCAATATATAATTCGAAAATTGAATTGGACATTAGAATACGTATTTTTTAAATATAATAATGTGCACAGTCGTCTGTATTTATTCATATTACAATGTGCACAGTCGTCTGTATTTATTCATATTACAATGTGCACAGTCGTCTGTATTTATTCATATTACAATGTGCACAGTCGTCTGTATTTATTAATATTACAATGTGCACAGTCGTCTGTATTTATTCATATTACAATGTGCACAGTCGTCTGTATTTATTAATATCACAATGTGCACAGTCGTCTATATGTATTCATATAATAATGTACAATCTTCTGTATTTATTTATTTATATAATAATGTGCACAATCTTCTGTATTTATTTATATAATAATGTGCACAGTCGTCTGTATTTATTCATATCATTGCGTGCACATTTTCTGTATTTATTTATATAATATTGTGCAGTCTTCTTTATTTCATTCACATCATAATGTGCATAGTGTCTTCCTAAATTCACTAATATAATACTGTACACATTTTGTACAGCAATTTTCCTATATATAATGTGTACAGGTTTTGCTGGAATTCTCTCAAAATATTAGGCACATTTTCATTAAGAATTCATAAACACAGCCAAAAAAAAAAACACCAAAAAACTTACTTCATATATTACAAACAAATAGCTCATATTTCTGTACAAATTTCTTGTCAGTTCATAATTAAAGAATCAGTGGGGTTGCTAAACAGGTGCCGTAAACAAACTTCCATACTGACAGGGACAAATCATATTATAACTGCAGCTGTCTCAGCTGATAGAAGAGTAATCTGTGTTGACAACACAATTATATATGCTGCTGTCAGGGTCAAAATGTAATTTCAGAATTTCCAGGATACTGGTTGCATTTTCTTTTCTATATTTTAGCAGATGAAATAATTAAATTGACGTTCAGGTCATGATGTATGAATGTGTATAGATGTATATATGTTTGATGTATAGATGTATGTGTGACGTCTTTCGAAACATCGAAAACAATGTTAATAAAATGGCTATTGTAAAAACGAAATATATTCATTAAATCATTGGTACCATGCCTTCCGGCGTAGGCGATACTGTCTTTCCACTGTCATCTGTGTGTTATACATTTAAATATAGTTTCTGATGATTCTGCATCATGCCAGGCTTTCAAGCCATAAAACATTGTCTCAAGTTGTTTTCCTCTGCCTCTCTTAACCTCGATCTTTCCAGTTGTTACGATGTTCTCAAGCCTACCTCTTCTCATGATATGACCCAGGAACTGTGATTGTCGTCTTCTAATGCAGTTAATAAGTTCTTTACTTCAGTTGATAAGTTGTAGAATTACAGGATTACTTTATTTTAGCAGCCCATGATATTTTCAACATTCTTCTATAAAACCACATCTCTGTATCCTGCACGTTTCTTGTAATTTGTCAATTATCCATGTTGTACTACCATATAACAGTATGGGCTCTATGTAACATTTTAGTATGATATTTCTTACTTCTATTGATAGCGAATTATTACACAAGATGTTCCTCATCTTTTGGAATGCTACTTTTGCATGTGCTATTCGACTTTTTATCTCAGTGGCGAATCGACCATATGATGTAATAATTGTGCCCAAATATTTAAATTTGTCAACTCATTTAAGTACAGTGCCGTTGACTAAATATATATATATTTATAATGATTTAGGTATCACTTAAACTTTGCATCCACGGCTCAGTACAGACATGTTTTAAGAAAGTGGTACTTTCTGTACTATCATTAGTAGTATGATGATAGAAGTGATGGCGGCGAGCAGGGCAATGATATGGTTTGAGCCCCGGAGTGTTACAGATGTATGTGCGCCATTTACTTTCTACCACTGCATTAACATTGTTTTCCATTTTGTGAAAGGCGCACATATAAATCTATACATATATTTTTAAATATCTGATTGAAACATCACTAAATACTAGCAAAGGAAACCGATGATAAAAGTTTATTCATATATTTTCTATTTGACGATTACATTAGTTGTGTTTATAGAAATCGCATAGCTTTTCGTTAGAAGAGAAACAGAAGAGGAAACATAAATTGACTGAAAGAAAGAAGTTGTGTTTAATCCCCCATTGACAAGAGAAGTTGTGTGGAATCCCCCATTGGCAATAGAAGTTGTGTGGAATCCCCCATTGGCAATAGAAGTTGTGTGATATCCCCCATTGGCAAGAGAAAGTTCTGCGGGATCCCTCATTGGCAAGAGAAGTTGTATGGGATCTCCTATTGACAAAAGAAGTTGCGGCGAAGTAAGTGGAAAATTGTACAGAACTTGTTATAATATGATATTAACTCAAACTTCCTTGATTCTTTACATAAGTACTATTGTTATACAGTTTTACACTTCCATTATTCTTTACAGAAGTATTATTGTTATACAGTTTTACAGCAGTCTGACTTATTGCAGAACTGTATAGCAATTTTGAATTTGTTTAAGGCCGAAATTGGATGTGCTGAGATGAAATGTACAAATAACGCAGCTATGCTGTAAAAAAGCGCAATGTATTTCACACATTTCAGCTGAAATCACACGAAAATTTGTAATAATTATCTGAAATCGAACGCTGAAGAAGAATCTGTATTTACTGTTGCAGGTACGTATGACACATTTCTATGTCTATCTATTTATCTATGTGATTTGTCCTTCACAGAACGTTGTTCTCACTGCCACTCTGTAAGACTCTCCGTTCTGTGCAAGTTGTTTAGCTTTTCTAATGTCATGTTCAAAAGGTCTTCAATGCCCTTTGTCCATCGTTGTCTTGGTCTCCCTTTTGTTCTCTTACCTGCAACTTTTCTCTCTATTATTAATCTTTCTAAAATATTGTTTCATTTCATATCTCCGAAATATGTTAACTTGTGTTTTTATTGTGTTAGTTTTGAGGAACCAGACATCTAACCAACCAGACATCTAACCAACCAGACATCTAACCAACCAGACATCTAACCAACCAGACATCTAACCAACCAGACATCTAACCAGAAGTTCAAATTTTGCGCCGTCAGCGTCAGTTAATCTTTCTATTCATTCATTCTATTCTTAGGATCTGTATATAATATTATATTTCAAATATCAATGATTTCTTTTTCACTGCGATGTCAGTACCCACGTCTCACAACCATATGTTGTCACTGGAAATGTATAGCTTCTTTATTGTTGTAACTTTGTTTTTCTTTTGCCCCTTCACATATATTTTTCAACTGAGATGTTTTTTTTTCTAGAGCTTTGCTTTAGTCAGCGAAATTGTTAAGAGCTTGTGTGTTACCCAAACTCTACAGACACCTTTCAAGCATACCATTATATTTCACAGGGACGGAAATTGTCAAAATAATCAAACAGGTAGCGCATGGAATTACCAAAGGTTTTCTACTAAATAGGGTGTGGAATTACCAAAGGTTTTCTACTAAATAGGGTATGAAATTACCAACCTTTTTCTACCAGATAGGGTATGAAATTATCAAACGTTTTCTACTAAATCGGGTATGAAATTACTAAACGTTTTCTAACAGATAGGGAATGAAATTACCAAAGTGTTCTACCAGGTAAGGTATGAGATTACTACATTTTTGTACCAGGTATGGTATGAAATTACCCGTGTTTTCTACCATGTAGGGTATGAAATTACCAGTGTTTTCAATCAGGTAGAGTATGAAATTACCCGTGTTTTCAACCAGGTAGGGTATGAAATTACCAGTGTTTTCAACCAGGTAGGGTATGAAATTACCAACTAAAATTTAAAAAAAAAAGAAATCGATCATATGAAATCATTTATTTTAGTACATAGCAAAGAATTGTATTTTATAGACATGCTATATTTCACGAAACCATTGTGCCATATGCAAGTTATGGTTGCTCTTATAAATATGACGGATGGTTTCTGAGTCCTGGTATGTACAGGCGAGACCGTGGACAGCAGTAGACCTCTGTACATAATTAATTAGGACTTCATTCGTTATGTTTTTGATTATTGTTGTGATCTTCGTTGGTCACTATTTATATAGTTGAAGTCGCATGCCAATAATAGCCAAGGCATATCCACGTAAATAATTTGTGACCAACAACAATCACAAGCTATAATGAACGAAGTACTAACTAATTCTGTATATCGGTCTCCTAAGTACCGTTGAAGGTCACGGTAAAGGCATCCAGATCTATGCCTGGTAAATGTTGGATGTCAATATCAGGTGTCTATGCTAGGTGTCTATGTATGGTGTCTACAATATCACAGTACACTCATTTATATTGTTAGTGACAATCATCATCATCATGTGGTGTCTCCGCAATGTAAATTGCTTGTGACGGATCTTCAACATTATGTTTTTAACTTGGAAAGTACACTATGCTAAAGTATAACTTGGGGGATCTCATGGCGTTGTGATTAAGATGTGCACATTGTGATCAATAGTCACTTGTTCGAATGTGGCTCGTGTCATCATGTCATGTTGTGCCAGGACATGCAGGAGTCCGGGATAATGAGACAGCAGATAGGTTGACAGCATACGCTGCTACTACTGCTGTTGGTGGAGCGATAGATCGGGTAGACATTTTAAACGGCCTATGGGAAAACGCACGAAAAAATGATTGTACAAGTGACAATGACTCTTGTTCCATGACTAGAATAAGAGAGCTTGGTTTAAAATGTGGTGTTGCTAGAAAGGAGCGGTTTTGTAGTGAGAAAAAATGATGGTCAATATACGACGTACTGGGACCGTCAGTCTACGTATAATGGCGGATACACTCAAGGAGAGATCAGAAAACCTATGGATTTGTCTGGAGTGCAGTGATGACGATCCAACGACTAACTTACTAACTACCTAAATAACTAACTAACTCACGTCATCTTGTTTATAAAGTTGAGTTGTTTTTGGAGATCCTCGGTGTTCCTTGCTGGAGGCTACGAGTACGTGCTATGAGTGGTACATTCCACAAGATGAATGCAGCTTCGTTGAGAGGGACATAGTACATCTGGGGTAACCTGAGTACAATGAAGTCAGTCCTAAACGCCTGGTATGCCCTTTGAGACTGTAACATATCCATCACGTGATATCTCCCTCCCACATTTATCTATGCCTACCTCTCGCGCGCCTCCCTTCAACTCTTCCCTAGTAAGGTCTTCAATAATAAATATCGATAGTGTAATGAGTCACAAGTGTACAGGCAGAAATGTGCATTCCAAAAAGTGCAATGCGAAACAATATGGAAGACAAGAACACGTACAAAAATATCGTCATGGATGCATACTATAGCGCAATATAAGAGTGCAAATACGAACAGAAACATGTTCTCTAGAAAATAAAAACATGGTATGGATCTCGAAATAAACATGGTATGGATGAAAAGTTAACCTATTTTTGGAACAAAATATTGGCAGATGTTGCTTGTGGAAATTTAAGGAAGAATGACGTAGACAAGGTGTCCATTGAATCGGTATAGAATTTCCAGATGTGTACAAGAAGATATAACCGATATAATGAACAAAACTAGATCTGTTTTTGTTAATCTAAGATATCACTGGGAACATTGTATACAATCTAAGATATGATTATGCACCAGGTGTTTAATTGTATGTCTTCTTCAGGGCACGGATTACTGTAAAGAAAGATAAAGTTTTCTGTTATAAAATCGTCCTTCTACGCCAGCGCCTTCATTTTTTTGTTTATTCATGCTACACATGTATATCTCAAAAGTGTAGTTGCTATCATTCAAACTCAATTTAATATTATTAGCATGGGTTGCGGTGATCCTCAATGTATGTTATGTGTGCATCCCGGGGGGGGGGGATGGAGATTTGCAGTTGGTCCACGAATACCAAAATATGGAAAATCACAGGCCCGCGTGATGGCACACAGAATCGTAACGTATGAAGGTGTATATCAATCAATACACCCTAAGATAACGTTTTGAGCTCTAAAGAAATTCTTCAAACTTTCTCTTAGGGTGCCACTGGTTGAATATCTGTCCTAAAGAGGGATTACTATGAAAACGGGCTGGGAGCGACTCATTTACATGATTTTGTTTAACTTCCCGTCTGTATTCACAGCTGGGGTTTCACAATGTGACCCATCTATTTGGTTATGTAATCTTATTCTATTTCTCTAATTCTCTAAATGAGAAGTATGCATATAATAAAATATACGTTATTTCACTCTCACGAAGTTGAAGTCGAGATGGCTTGAATATAATTCAGGATGTAGTGAATGAACAAGGCGTTCTGAGTTCCACGTCATCTTCTACGCTATCATCTATGAGAATCGCCTTTCTACTAACCATTGTGCCAGTATCTACGTATTCTACCGAGACCAGTCTTCACATGCTTGGGTAGACAGACCCTATTTTCAGCAACCTTATTACATCGATCGCTCTAACTTCGAAATTTCTCACTACACACATTCATACATACATACAGATATACATACAACACACAAACATACATATATGCATACCTACATACACACCATGCAGTTGCAACTTAAACTTATACCTACACACGTACATTCATATATTTTTAGACATATAATAAATTAATGAGTAAGTACGCATATAAATAAATGGATGTATGTGTGATGAATCCATCTATTTACAAATAAGTAGTTATATGAACATACACTTATATATCGTAGGAAAGATATTACCAATATATATATATATATATATATATATATATATATATATATATATATACTGGAAATATGGGAGAAGAATAATTGAACGGATAGATGTATGGATATAAGATTAAATTGATGTGTTTCCTAAATAGATATGCCAGATCATAATTATAATGTTATGTAAGTCTCACATTGGCAATGTCTTATGGATATGATCCCATTATATAGAAGTATTCTGATGTATATCAGTGGGTGGCCTGTCTGCTTATTCTTTTCTCTAGAAATATACTAGATTTAATAACGACAATTTGCAGACGTGTTGCTGGTCTTTTTGACAGACATTCAAGTTACACAAGACAACCATTTCTTGGTTATCTCTGTCGGCACGCATCACCACCACCACGTGCAACTTCTCTCATCAATAATTCAGTAATTCTTCGTTTGCTTCTGTAGACGGGTTGTTTGTTTAAGGTCATTGTTTTGTCCCCTAAGGCTGAAATATGAGACACGGTTTCCTTTTGTCAGGAATATTGGCTTCTCGTAACGGTTAAATTGCGTCCCGTGGAGTTAATTTTGTCACCTCAGACAGGCGATCAGAATTTAACATTATTTCAGAACAACTTTGGTGGTGAGTACTGCAATTATTTCTGCACAACTTGCGTGTATGTTTAAGTGTCTGAGGGTAGTTAAGAATAGCAACAGTATGGCCTACTATGTGTACTACTAGAGGCGACTAAGGGGCTTGGCATACACTACGTCAAGATTTAATGTGGGGAGCGGGTCTCAAAAAGGTGTGACAGTTATTGAGATGGGACATCGGGATTGAGAAAATTTAACATCAACATTGATGTTGTTACACACAGATTAAGTGTTTAATTTCAAAATATTTGTTCTCAAAATATGAAACAAATCATGTAGTTGTTTTTTCATCCTTTATTTCTGGTAATTTTTCTTAAGGGGGTAGGAAGAAAAATTGTCTGACATAAATAAGCTATGATAGGGGTGTCGTGTATTCTTGACAATTTATGATAAGAGACGGGGTAAAAACCCGCACAAAATTGATGGACGTAATTTATATGTAGTTCCTGTGCAGAGTTAACGATGTTGTTGACAACTAAACCTATTGAAAGATCATTATAGCATAAATAACGTAATGGGATCTGAATTTTCTGTCTGAATTGTACAGGTATCGCTGCCAGTCAGTAAACTTTGTTACAACAGGCCTTTATTACAATTGATTATATCTTACTAATCATATAAGCTTGTAGGGACCAAACCCGAAATAAATGATTGACGAAAACGGATGTGCTGGACCTCGGTCGTCCAGGTCACAAAGTGGCCATCCGGGGTGCAAATAATCATAGTTCTACTGTGGAACTTGCAGCACAACATACTTCACGCTCCCCGGCGGAAATCATACGATAATTGCGTTGTGATTACTTGAGAGCGAACGCTGAAGAAGAAGAAGAAGAAGATATAAGATTGAATTATATCCCATTAATTGTACAGAAATTGAGGAGTGTTTACGATGATGAGTATTAGTCAGTATCATAATGACTTCATATTGATCAGTAATTTTTCCAACAGCCTTTAAGTTTGAGTTCAAGGTAACACTTCAGGGTAACACTTCCAAGACTGAGATCGCTTCCAAGACACTTCTTCTAAGACTTGGCGCTCTCAGACAATTGAATTACTGTCCAGCTGTCCGGCAAAAGGTGACTATTGATATTAGTGGCTGACCTTTTTACCTCTTACCAGTGTACAAAGGTAAAAAAAAAGATAAACAAATCCATATGTCTAAAATTGTTTTTCTTTTCGATCGACGATTACTGTATTTTAACTTATTCAATATTATTTCTCCTCATTTTCTGCTGTACCAGTGTATAATTATGTTTGTGAGCGAATCGCATAATATGTTTATATTTGCGTTTCTGTTAAATTCTTTAAATCTAATCAATCTGGCGTTGAATTATCCGGTAAACATTGATATCACTCTGCTCTGGAAATTATATATCACGTGACACACATTTTAGAGCCTACAACCTTTATAAAGCTACATTTTGTGTCGTCCATTGTGACCGAATTGCTCATTTCGCACGAGCGCCTAGTACATTATAAGAGAAATTGTGGTCATAGGTATTCGACCCAAGAGTTTCTTTTTTCGGCTATATTTTTTGTTGTTGTCATTATGTAGAAACTGACACATATCAAAGTTATCGCTACATTATAAGAACAATGTTCACATCTATTATGCTTTTCTAGCTTGATTTATTTTCGCCCGGGCAATGCTTCCAGTATATATATATATATATATATATATATATATATATATATATATATATATATATATAATTCGATACTTGTATCGATTGTTTGAAAATAAACGCTAACTTTATTTTGCATGATATTGTTAACCCTACACTAAACACAAGCCATATTTAGATCGTCAGAAAGATAGGTGGATTTGGTTTTCCTGTTAAAAGTTGTGAGTGTAAAAAATAACATATTTACGTGTCGAAAAAAAAACATATTTATCGAGTACAAGATATGTATAGCGGAAGACTCCATGGGCTAGAGTCTTACAGCGTTCTGTACATAGAAGTTGGATCTCCGAATGATTTGAAAATTGTGAGCAGAGTACCATATCCTAGTCAATAAGACGAGATGGAGAATGTCAAGTAACGCTAGTATGGGATAGATTGGCAACCAATATTTCCTCAGATGGAAGATTACATTTATGAATGGATTCCTACTTCAAGAGTAAATTTGTGGGATGCGATCTGGGTTGTTCTTGAAATGGCGCCACATTTAAACATATCCCTAGAATAATTCAATGCATACCCAGCATTATACTTTTAGGCTTCCTTCAGCGATGTGAACTGTCATTAAGAAAGACTACTACATGCTTATTCGTCATCTTCTTCTTCAGCGTTCATTCAGAAACGCCAACTGTATCTCTTTTGTAGCTGGACTATGGTCCTATTAGATTCCCAGCAGGATGTAGTCCAGAGAAAGGAAATGTATTTTGTCGCCGTTTTATTTGCGCCAATGGACCGACACTTCAGTCTTCGGCTGGAACATGCTATTCAAAATTGAAGAAACTGTGTTTATTACACATGCTAGTATTTTGAAGTAACTATTTTATTGCCTTGATTTTTTGCAATCCCAACACTACAGTATGATTGCTCCAGACAACACTGCAGTGTTTTCCGAACAAGAAACCCAAATGGCAATTGTGCCTATTCACCATCCCACCGTCTACAACCTCAGCGCCATGCATAAAATAACAATATAAATACAATGTGAAATCACTCTTTTTAAAGTTACACATTAGACATTTCTCGTGATTTTCATTGTCTGATAATGCAAAATACACATAAAGTAACCAATTAAAATAACGCGAAAAATTAAATGCGTCAGTAGATGATCAGATGAGATAGCGGGACTGTATGATTGGCGAATGACACGTAGTTCTTGTTGCAACTTTCAACTGTAAATGTTGAGTAAACATTGACGGTTTTCTTCGGACAAGCCTATGATTTATTCGTTGTTAAATAATTCCACGAAGCAGTTTCTTGCTGTATTTTGCCGTATTTTGATTAGTAAGAACTAATATGTGTTTGTGTGTTGTTTCTTCCATACCTCGAGATGTAACAGTGAATTCGAATAATTCTTGGAGCAATGAAAAGCAACTCCATTATAGAAAGGATCACAACTGCCAACACCACGCCTCTATATTTACGAAGAAAATACAAAATTATCTAACAAAACGAAAAATCAGAAAGGCTGAAAGGCTGAAAGATCCCCTCTAAATAGAGCTTTTTTCAAGAAAGTATTAATAACAGAACATCAAAGTAAAGTCCAAGAAATTTAGCAAGACAGTTATGTATGCAATATGCCGAATCTCTAGACTCTGATATTAACATGTGCGTGATTGTATCTACTGAACAATGGACACTCGAACAAAAGACTACACCAATATTATCTGAAATATCAAGCACGAACTTCAAGACCACTCACACAGATACGGAACAGAGCGATTTATCACTTCAAACTTAACAAGGCTATTATCTCAGAAATATCTGGAAGCATGTCTACACAGACAGATCAGCTATACATTGTGGGCAGTGAAATATACATCGTGAATCCAGACGACACATCATACGAAAAACCCCTTGCCACATAAATAACATGCATAAATTTCAAAGCAGAGGCAACTGATATGCTCGCAGCTTTTCATATAGTCAACAACTGAGTGCCCATACTCCACAAAATCGTCATCTTAAATATAAATCAATTTTGCAAGACATTCAAAATACCAAAGAAGGCAAACTCATTCACAACATCAGACCAAAAAAAAAAACAAAGAATTATGCAGAAAATCTGCATTAATACTACAATACATATCATCTTACTATGCCATCCCTGGTAACTAAAATAAAATAGAAATACAGACGAATTGACAAACACAAGGGTGAACCTCCCTCAGTTCCGCGTAAATCATAGCTTCAGGGAAGTAAAAGTCGGCTAAAACAATTTATACAACTTCATTAGAGAGAACTAAACGGAAACTATAGCCCCGAGCAAGACAACATTAACAAATTACTCAGAAATGAACAGGTCACGACATTTCGACTGAGAAATGACCACTGCCGTATAAAGCTACGCTTACAATAATTTGGTATCATTGTATCTGCGGTTGGCATCTGCAGAGCAGCAGCACAGACAACACAGTACATACTAAAGGAGTGTCCCATTTTCGGTGTCTAGAGAAGAAACCTCTCGCTCATATGAGCTTCTATGCAAACGAAGTTGGGGGGGGGGGAGCATGATAACCTATGACACACTCCCTGTACATGACAAAATTAAGATGATTTAAAACACGCCGTCATATGCATGAAAAAATTAAGATGATTTAAAACACGCCGTCGTATGCATGACACAATTAAGATGATTTAAAACACGCCGTCATATGCACGACAAAAGTAAGATGATTTAAAACACGCCGTCATATGCATGACAAAAGTAAGATGATTTAAAACACGCCGTCATATACATGACGAGCATTGGATTACATGTTTAACAATTTGTCGCAGAAGACGAAAATACCCCTCTAGTCACCTGCTACATCTACTCATCGCATAGATGGTCAAAGTGATCAAGAAACCATGCTGAAGTAGGATGTATCAGGCTGAAAGGCGCAGATAATTCAGCCAAGCTGTAAACCACGGCACAATGCATTCCATTCTATGGACTACACCCTGCTAGTCTGCAGGAGTTTGAGAATGACAGCAGAAGACGAAAATAAATTTCAATCATTGAAATTTTTTCACCACATTCCCATTTAGTGAACAGATATATTTTTAATATAATGTTTTTCTATAAAAACATGTTATAATGATTATACATGTAATGATTACAGCCAACTGCATCTGATATATATATAACAGTGATTCTTATACACTGGAAAATATATCAAATCATAAGCGCTTTTTTGTTTTCAAAATGAGAAATCTAGTGATGATAATAAAACTCTGGAATAGTTCATTACGTAATCTGGTGGTAGCTATAATTAGTGGAATTGTTTGTTTTCTGCTGTCTTTCCCCAGGTGAGTGATGCTTGATCGCATTCACTCTTGCCATTAAGCGTATGGGTGGAAGCTTTGACTCCAAGGCCAGATGTGTCACCGTGGTTGCATTTAATCCATGTTTGTTTAAGGTTATCTTGATGTTGTCTATCAACCATTTTCTGGGTCTATCTTTGGCCTTACGCCCGGATATTCTTGTGTTATATGCTATTTTTGGTATTTGGTTTGGGTTCATTATCATAAGGTGGCCGAACCACTTTACTCGCTGCCTCTCAATATGTTCAATACATGATATTATACCAACTCTTTTCCTAATGACTTCATTTCTTATATTATCTAGTTTAGTAACCACCGCAGCTTTTCTCAGACACTTCATTTCACATGTAACGATTTTCCTTTTCTGCGAGGCTGTTAAAGACCATGTTTGACATTGCTAGCAGAGTGTTGGTATACAAATTGTAGATAGTATCTTTTTTTTTTATTTCCATCTTGATCTTTGGATGAAGAAGTAATGGTGAAAGTTGGTAATTTACGGTGTTTGCTTTCATGCAACTTGTTTCTATTTCTTTGTCTAGTTTTCCATTTTCGGAAAAAATGCTGCTTAGAAATTTACATTCTTTGGCTTGTTTCACTTTGGCGTTATCTATTGTTATATCTATTGGTGTTGCAGACTATTAATTTCATTGAATGTTGACAGACAAAATTGTTCAAATATATCATGTTCAAAATGGAACTAATTTATTTTTTGATAATTGAATTTGATTATGTTATGTGTATGAAAGGAATGAATGTGAGGAACAAATATTATGGTTTTTAATGAAAGATTGTGTGGGGTATCTAAGGTTCAATGCTTAAAAGACATAGTGCATATGTTGACACTATCATATTTACGAAACTCGACAGTAATAGTTGACTTACGTTAACACTATCATAGTTACGTGTCTGGTCGTTGACAGTTTTCATGCTCATCTTTTGGAAGTCCCTGTCGACCATTGATATTTGAAGTTATTTGTTTGACGTGGTATACTTCATATCTGACATGATGTTTTTGTTGACAGATACGTAGAAGATGTGACGAAATCGATCATTATTACCCTGAAACCCATAACGGTTCATAATCGCATGGTTGCCACTTTGAAAAATATACACAAAAATATCCGCCGTGCATATATAAAGTTAAACCTTTTGTATATATGTGAAAAAACTTAATTCTGAGCAGTCCTTACTACCATTAATGCACACTTTCCGTTACACACCTCTTCTTCTCCTCTCCTATTACCTGTCCCATACAGGACATTTATGGATAAAATACTAGACATGTCGATTTAAAAAATACTAGACATGGCGATTGTAAAAAAAATTGAAAAGACTAAAAAAAACCTGAAGTTTAATTAGGTAACTAGAGAACAATTGCTCACATACGGTAGGTCTGATGGTCTTGCTATTGGACTACCAGACCAATCCTTATGCAACAGTAAACTGCCAGTAGATGACATGTCAATATAATGAGTCTTTCCTCCTGTGAAAACTACACAACAGTGCATATGCACATTTATTTTCCTTTGTGGTGCAACATTTATAGAACTCGGCATTACACATAACCCTGAGAGTACATACGAAATAAGCATTACACACTCACTTTGAGAGTGCAGAAGAACTTGACAGTGCATATCACTTTGAGATCAAAGAAATACGTCAATCTTGACCATAGCCCTTGATGTCAACTTGTGCATGATGCCTGCTAGACTATGAACCTGATGACATATCAGGTATGGTGAAAGGCAACTTTGTGAAAGTACGTGACAGTTTCCTGGAACTCTCCTTAGTTGCCGGGAAATATATATCTGACTGCCCCGCCTATTTCAGTGACTATCGCATAAAGTGTGGTTGATATGAATAACTCTGACATGAAGGGATACTTTGCACGGAAACACAGGCTCACAACTGCAACTCTGCATTTCGTGGAAAGGTAGAAATCTAAAAAATAATTCATAGAATTAACACCTTCTGAGTAGTAGAAATCTCAAAGCAATACACGCCAGACCTCTAAAAGTACCTCTTCGTGGTGCACCCTGAAAAAATAAATAAATCTATTCTTGTTGTACTTATGGCCAAAATGTTTAGGCGCGTTTCCGTTGATGTGGAGTCTGTAGTTGGAATGAGAATTGCCGACAAAGAGACAAGCAATACTTCCAAGACTTCTAGGCAACACACACAACATTAATATCAGCACTCAGTGTCGTAAGACATCTGTGCATGTCGTCTCAGTAAGTAAAAACTTCTGAAACATTGGAGGGGCGGCCAATGTAAATGTCCCGGTTTTGGTCGATCTTGCTAAGATATGGTGATTCTAAGATTTTACATTGAATTCAGAAAAGGCAATACCTGCTATATAGCAGCGTTGTGTATGTCAAACGATGTAGTAACAGCGAAGCCATAATTTCCCGTTCTTGACCAACCGGCGGAGGTGCTGTTCATGCTCGAGAACACACAGAAGCCCACATGTCCCACAACATTTGACCCTAGGTAAGAGTCATGACTCAGGTATTGGATACCCCAACTTGAACATGAACCCCTGGGTATGAATAAAGCCGTGAATACAGCTGTCCTTTGCAAGCAGGAAAAGCATTGAACAAATGTCGTGAAGCACATTGTTCTAAATTTCTGCCCGAAGCAGTGTTGAGACTCGGACTCTGTTGGCAAAGTACACGTGAAGTTAGTCCTTGCCTTTAAGTTCATCGTGAACCTAGTCTAACGTGACTGTCGCAATTTCCCGACACGGATCACATACAGAGAATTGGGTTCAGTACGTTAGAGCAAAGAGGGGAATGATGCCATTCTTACGCGAGATTTATTCATCGACTGTGAAGCTCCTTGCCTGGGACAGGCACAATCTACATATTTCTTTGTGTGATATACCCTATGCGGAGAGTCAAAACACAGACCACCTATGTGATGTATTGTAAGGCCATCATATATGGACGAGGCGAGGGCGTGAGAAATGCACAAATCAACCTCCAAACTCCCGACATTGTCAAAGCAGCACCTTCTCTAGAAATGTGTATCACCCCTGAGTTTAATTCGACTGTCGTCGTTGCCCAATATAGCTCACAGAAAACAAATTTGGTCTGGGACCTAGGGACCTATGGATGGTAATGGAATGGTCTTCCTAAACAAGGAATATCTCGCTGGCTGTAATGCGCCTCGTCGGAAGAAAGACACACAATAGGTGACACAGACAAACTATCATCTCGTCTGGTGACACATTACACCTCTGAGTGGAAGGCTTCTTCAAAAGGCATTGCACTAAACCGAAAGTTAATGTCTCACTTGTATGAAAGAAATCTCTAAGAAACCACCCCCACTGAACATAGGAAGTAAGAGGAAATCGCTTGCAGTTCATAAAGAGAGCAGCCAACCAACCATCTACAACAACACACATTTCAAAAAGTTATAAACACGAAATGTGAAGATATCAGAAAATGAAGCGACACTTAATTTGAAAATTATATCAGGATAGAAAGTGAACACTGAAACTGCACATTTTACAACCAGACAAAAGAACACTTAAACTGCACATTTTACAACCAGACAAAAGAACACTTAAACTGTACATTTTACAACCACAATGAACACTTAAACTGCACATTTTACAACCAGACAAAAGAACACTTAAACTGCACATTTTACAACCAGACAAAAGAACACTTAAACTGTACATTTTACAACCACAATGAACACTTAAACTGCACATTTTACAACCAGACAAAAGAACACTTAAACTGTACATTTTACAACCACAATGAACACTTAAACTGCACATTTTACAACCAGACAAAAGAACACTTAAACTGTACATTTTACAACCACAATGAACACTTAAACTGCACATTTTACAACCAGACAAAAGAACACTTAAACTGTACATTTTACAACCACAATGAACACTTAAACTGCACATTTTACAACCAGACAAAAGAACACTTAAACTGCACATTTTACAACCAGACAAAAGAACACTTAAACTGTACATTTTACAACCACAATGAACACTTAAACTGCACATTTTACAACCAGACAAAAGAACACTTAAACTGTACATTTTACAACCACAATGAACACTTAAACTGCACATTTTACAACCAGACAAAAGAACACTTAAACTGTACATTTTACAACCACAATGAACACTTAAACTGCACATTTTACAACCAGACAAAAGAACACTTAAACTGTACATTTTACAACCGGAGTGAACACTTAAACTGTACATTTTACAACCACAATGAACACTTAAACTGCACATTTTACAACCAGACAAAAGAACACTTAAACTGTACATTTTACAACCAGACAAAAGAACACTTAAACTGTACATTTTACAACCGGAGTGAACACTTAAACTGTACATTTTACAACCACAATGAACACTTAAACTGCACATTTTACAACCAGACAAAAGAACACTTAAACTGTACATTTTACAACCACAATGAACACTTAAACTGCACATTTTACAACCAGACAAAAGAACACTTAAACTGTACATTTTACAACCGGAGTGAACACTTAAACTGTACATTTTACAACCACAATGAACACTTAAACTGCACATTTTACAACCAGACAAAAGAACACTTAAACTGCACATTTTACAACCAGACAAAAGAACACTTAAACTGTACATTTTACAACCAGACAAAAGAACACTTAAACTGCACATTTTACAACCAGACAAAAGAACACTTAAACTGTACATTTTACAACCAGACAAAAGAACACTTAAACTGTACATTTTACAACCGGAGTGAACACTTAAACTGTACATTTTACAACCGGAGTGAACACTTAAACTGTACATTTTACAACCAGACAAAAGAACACTTAAACTGCACATTTTACAACCAGACAAAAGAACACTTAAACTGTACATTTTACAACCAGACAAAAGAACACTTAAACTGCACATTTTACAACCAGACAAAAGAACACTTAAACTGTACATTTTACAACCAGACAAAAGAACACTTAAACTGTACATTTTACAACCGGAGTGAACACTTAAACTGTACATTTTACAACCACAATGAACACTTAAACTGCACATTTTACAACCAGACAAAAGAACACTTAAACTGCACATTTTACAACCAGACAAAAGAACACTTAAACTGCACATTTTACAACCAGACAAAAGAACACTTAAACTGTACATTTTACAACCGGAGTGAACACTTAATTTGAAACTTATATCTGGAAAAATAGTTTCACACTCTTTTACTTATTTTATGATGCACTCCCCCACTCATTGACTAATTATATAATGTATTTCTCTACTCATTGACTAATTATATCATGTATTTCTCTACTCATTGACTAATTATATAATGTATTTCTCTACTCATTGACTAATTATATCATGTATTTCTCTACTCATTGACTAATTATATCATGTATTTCTCTACTCATTGACTAATTATATCATGTATTTCTCTACTCATTGACTAATTATATCATGTATTTCTCTACTCATTGACTAATTATATCATGTATTTCTCTACTCATTGACTAATTATATCATGTATTTCTCTACTCATTGACTAATTATATCATGTATTTCTCTACTCATTGACTAATTATATCATGTATTTCTCTACTCATTGACTAATTATATCATGTATTTCTCTACTCATTGACTAATTATATCATGTATTTCTCTACTCATTGACTAATTATATCATGTATTTCTCCACTCATTGACTAATTATATAATGTATTTCTCTACTCATTGACTAATTATATAATGTATTTCTCTACTCATTGACTAATTATATAATGTATTTCTCTACTCATTGACTAATTATATCATGTATTTCTCTACTCATTGACTAATTATATCATGTATTTCTCTACTCATTGACTAATTATATCATGTATTTCTCTACTCATTGACTAATTATATAATGTATTTCTCTACTCATTGACTAATTATATCATGTATTTCTCTACTCATTGACTAATTATATAATGTATTTCTCTACTCATTGACTAATTATATAATGTATTTCTCTACTCATTGACTAATTATATAATGTATTTCTCTACTCATTGACTAATTATATAATGTATTTCTCTACTCATTGACTAATTATATCATGTATTTCTCTACTCATTGACTAATTATATCATGTATTTCTCTACTCATTGACTAATTATATCATGTATTTCTCTACTCATTGACTAATTATATCATGTATTTCTCTACTCATTGACTAATTATATCATGTATTTCTCTACTCATTGACTAATTATATCATGTATTTCTCTACTCATTGACTAATTATATCATGTATTTCTCTACTCATTGACTAATTATATCATGTATTTCTCTACTCATTGACTAATTATATAATGTATTTCTCTACTCATTGACTAATTATATCATGTATTTCTCTACTCATTGACTAATTATATAATGTATTTCTCTACTCATTGACTAATTATATCATGTATTTCTCCACTCATTGACTAATTATATAATGTATTTCTCTACTCATTGACTAATTATATAATGTATTTCTCTACTCATTGACTAATTATATCATGTATTTCTCTACTCATTGACTAATTATATCATGTATTTCTCTACTCATTGACTAATTATATCATGTATTTCTCTACTCATTGACTAATTATATCATGTATTTCTCTACTCATTGACTAATTATATAATGTATTTCTCTACTCATTGACTAATTATATCATGTATTTCTCTACTCATTGACTAATTATATAATGTATTTCTCTACTCATTGACTAATTATATAATGTATTTCTCTACTCATTGACTAATTATATAATGTATTTCTCTACTCATTGACTAATTATATCATGTATTTCTCTACTCATTGACTAATTATATCATGTATTTCTCTACTCATTGACTAATTATATCATGTATTTCTCTACTCATTGACTAATTATATCATGTATTTCTCTACTCATTGACTAATTATATCATGTATTTGTCTACTCATTGACTAATTATATCATGTATTTCTCTACTCATTGACTAATTATATCATGTATTTCTCTACTCATTGACTAATTATATCATGTATTTCTCTACTCATTGACTAATTATATCATGTATTTCTCTACTCATTGACTAATTATATCATGTATTTCTCTACTCATTGACTAATTATATCATGTATTTCTCTACTCATTGACTAATTATATCATGTATTTCTCTACTCATTGACTAATTATATCATGTATTTCTCTACTCATTGACTAATTATATAATGTATTTCTCTACTCATTGACTAATTATATAATGTATTTCTCTACTCATTGACTAATTATATCATGTATTTCTCTACTCATTGACTAATTATATCATGTATTTCTCTACTCATTGACTAATTATATAATGTATTTCTCTACTCATTGACTAATTATATAATGTATTTCTCTACTCATTGACTAATTATATCATGTATTTCTCTACTCATTGACTAATTATATCATGTATTTCTCTACTCATTGACTAATTATATAATGTATTTCTCTACTCATTGACTAATTATATAATGTATTTCTCTACTCATTGACTAATTATATCATGTATTTCTCTACTCATTGACTAATTATATCATGTATTTCTCTACTCATTGACTAATTATATCATGTATTTCTCTACTCATTGACTAATTATATCATGTATTTCTCCACTCATTGACTAATTATATCATGTATTTCTCCACTCATTGACTAATTATATCATGTATTTCTCTACTCATTGACTAATTATATCATGTATTTCTCTACTCATTATCAAATTTTAAAATGTAATTTCACACTATTCACTAAGTGTATGATGTATTTCTCCACTCATTGACTAATGTTATGATGTATTTCCCCACACATTGACTAATGCTATCTTGTATTTCCCCACACATTGACTTATGTTATCTTGTATTTCCCCACACATTGACTAATGTTATCTTGTATTTCCCCACACATTGACTTATGTTATCTTGTATTTCCCCACACATTGACTAATGTTATCTTGTATTTCCCCACACATTGACTAATGTTATGATGTATTTCCACACTCATTGACTAAACACGTTGGTTGCATATACTATACAGAATATAGTCATATTTTAACTGCAGTTATGTTCTGGACATCACAAATAATTTTAGTAGGTTGTCGTTGCTTTCTGAACGTCCTGCATGTACAAATTCCTGCGGCGGGGTTTAAACATGGTGTCATGCCTGTCGCCTGATACTGTCTATGTGCCTGCCCGAGCCCAGGAGACGGACATTCACTAAATTACTTCACACTAAATCCTGAATCACTTTCACACTCGTATTCTAGTTGAGTCACGCTTTTTTTCCACACACTTCTTCAATCGATACACTCCATCGTGTACTATTTCATTCATTCATTCTTTTCCTCACTCATTTACTCACTCTCTCACTCAATCACTCACTCACACATGCACTTACTCACTCGTCACTCGTTTACACACTCACTCATATTAACTCAATAGTACATAAGCATACTCACAGATTCACTTACTCGCTCAGTCACTGACCTCTTGACTCACACATTTACCGATTGAATGATTTTAAAATACTCATTCAGTCACACATTTATCACTCACTTTCATTCAATAAAGTGTTGACTCACTCACTCATTCACTCACTCATTCACTAACTCACTCATTCACACACTCATTCACTGACTCACTCGTTCACTCACTAATTCACTCACTCCGTCAATCACTCATTCACTCACTCACTCACTCATTCACTCACTCATTCTCTCACTCATTCACTCACTCATTCACTCACTCATTCACTCACTCATTCACTCACTCTTTCATTCACTCTCTCATTCACTCACTCTTTCATTCACTCACTCATTCATTCACTCATTCACTAACTCACTCATTCACTCACTCATTCACTCACTCACTCATTCACTCACTAATTCACTCACTCACTCACTCACTCACTCACTCATTCACTCACTCATTCACTCACTCTTTCATTCACTCTCTCATTCACTCACTCTTTCATTCACTCACTCAATAGTTCGTTAGTGCACTCACTCGTTCAATCAATAAAGAGATAACTCCCAAACTTATGCATTCACTGTTTCACTCACTCACATACTTTCTCACTTAGTCAATCTCTCGCTCACTCTCTCACTTTCACTGAATAGCTCATTAGCACGATAACCTATTCATCCAATAATCGCTGACTCACTCACTCACTGACTTTTTTTTACTTACCCATTCACTGAGTGATTGCCTCTTTCCCTCACTTACTCAACAAAAACGCTAACGATCGACCACATGATCGTGTGGTAACAGTGCACTTTGTCTCGAGATGCTGTTAGCTAATTAGCTTGGACAGCTGCACAAATACCACAACACAATACGCAGGTTGCATCAATGTCAAGGTCATCCAGTAATCGTGTGGTCGATGACAAGATGTGTGTACTCACTACTTACTCACTATGCGAGCACGTGATTGTGTGTGCATGATGTGGCTGTAATCTAATCTATACTTTACTAAGCTGGATGATGTAAATAAACATGCACAGCAAGACAAATATATGTGTGGATATTCTTCTTTTGTGCCTGTTTATCAAACTCCTGCAGATTAACAAGGTGTAGTCGTGAGAGCGGAACGCAATCTATCATGGTTTACATCATTTATGCGATGTCTACGCCTAATGACATGACATATCAGATTTCAGCATGACTTCTGCGTCGCTTTGACACTAATTAGAATGAGACAAACTGCATCCACTCATAATCTCCTTAGTCGTGTCTTACGACGTGTATGGATGGTACACAGTGTTGCTATTAATTGTTCCCCTCTCGGGAGCGACAACACATGCGTGAGGTATTCCTTACGGTATGCTTGGATGGTACACATTGTTGCTCTAATCGTTGATGCCCTTTCTGGAACTAGTAACACGGGCATTTCATCTGATCAGATAGTATATCCTGGACAGAAACCTATCACAACTCCCAGCGACCTGAACCCAATCTTCCTGTTGTGTTCGGTCTTTGATAGCTGACACCCATCTATCTCGTATCCTAACATGTTTTTTTAAGTAGTATAACCACTTGTTCATAGTTTTGCCTAGTACACAGCTATGAAATAAATCGTTCGAGCGAGCGGCAATAGCATACAACATGAAAATGGAAACATCCAGATACAGAGGAAAACCACGAAGAAGGTGGATTAAGTTACCAACATTCGAAGATGCCACAATATTACTGCATATCAAGCGACCAAACGTGACATAGCCAGCAAACCGATAGTAATCCAATCCTGCGACGCCTTATAACCAAGGCAGGAAAAGGAGAAATATAAATAAACACCACAGTACAGTAACTACTTTTATACGATAATCTGGCATGCGAACAAGATGATACGAAAAACTGATATACGAACAACATGACACGATAATCTGATATACGAACAACATAATACGACAACCTGGCATACGAACAACATGATATACATGACCATCTAAGCATATCACTAAGCTAAGCTAAGACCTGCTAAGTTAAGACCAGCTAAGCTAAGAACATCTAAGCTAAGACCTGCTAAGTTAAGACCAGCTAAGCTAAGAACATCTAAGCTAAGACCTGCTAAGTTAAGACCAGCTAAGCTAAGAACATCTAAGCTTAGACCTGCTAAGTTAAGACCAGCTAAGCTAAGAACATCTAAGCTAAGACCTACTAAGCTAAGACCAGTTAAGCTAAGACCAGCTAAGCTAAGACCAGCTAAGCATATATATCTATATATAAGACCACGTGAGTGTCGACCAAAAAACACTGTGTAGACCAGTGTTTCACAACATTTTGTTGCCATGTCCCACCTAACTCTTTCTAAAATGTTTCCCCCCCCCTCTATGTAATATCCATAATTTTTATATTAAAAAATTGAATTATTTCCTACAAGTTAGGGATTAATTGTCGCCTGAATTGCAACATTTAATAATCAAATTGACCCCCCGCACCACCCTGTGGATCGTAGTCCTCACGTTGGGAAACACTGGTGCAGACTGTATTCAATTTATTGAGTATATTGTTTGTTGTCTATCGCAGTGATTCTCATCCGTCAGACAGGGATCCATGTCGGATATCATGCGTGAAGTTCACCTTCAAGTATTTTTCTAAGAATTTTTCGTGAAAATTCCTATGTATTTTACAGAAGAAATACGTTTTAGGTAATGGCACGAAAAACAAATATAAAGTTATTGATGTAGTTGAAGATGGGATGATTTACTCCTCCATTCGACTCAGCTGTAAATGAGTACCTGAAGAATGAGTTAGGGGACGTAAAGACAGCAAGGAAGGGAACTGGCCACCCTACCTAATAGTTGCTGCGACTTAGTTCTTTAAGAGTTATCTTTATCCCCGACGGCAGGTTGCTGCCATGGGACACATCTTTGCCCTACAATGTTGAAGAAATATTTAAAGGAGAGGAAAGTACAAAATCTGGAGACGATACGTTACGTCATCACGCAGATAAGAACTCAATATAGCTATTTTTTGCAGAGTAGACACAGACTAGCTGAATAACAGATAAGAAACAATATATATATATAATAGTATAAAAGTCAAACGAAATTAAAGTTTCAAACGTAAGGTTTTTTTCAAGTAAAAATATAAGACAAACACGGAACAAACATTGAAAAAACAGTAATATCACCAAATGGCTGCAGAGTGTCACAACAGAAAAAAAAATCAAGGTAGGGATATAATATATCAAATAATATCGATATATATATATATATAAAACAGAAAATAAGAACAAAAATAGATTAGAATCATGTAGAACTGAAAACAAATGAAATAACAACACATCCAATCCTCCATACCCCCCCCCCAAATTGCAATGAATATTTTGTTCTTTTATTAAGACAAACTGGCTTATGGGTACATACTGTAGTATATAACTATATTCAAGAGCGTAACTGTGTCTATTGACACCGGAGCAAAATTTAATGTGAGTTACCTGAAATGTGATCAGTGCCATTAAAATGTGTTGCAACATATTGATGTCATTGACAGGTGAAATATATAGCATAGCTCAACATACCGCGTTCACATTTTAATCGTTGGGCAGTCATTTGACACATTTTTGATTAATGTGTGAACATGGACACAGTACTGTTTCTTATAATATGTGAACATGTGTTTCTTATAATATGTAAACATGAACGTGTGTTTCTTATATGTGAACATGGACTGTACTGTTTCTTATAATATGTGAACATGTGTTTTTTATAATATGTAAACATGGACTGTACTGTTTCGTATAATATGTGAACATGGACTGTACTGTTTCTTATAATATGTGAACATGTGTTTTTTATAATATGTGAACGGTTTAAAAAAAATAATATTTGAACGTGTGTTTCTTATATGTGAACATGGACTGTACTGTTTCTTATAATATGTGAACATGGACTGTACTGTTTCGTGTAATATGTGAACATGGACTGTACTGTTTCGTGTAATATGTGAACATGGACTGTACTGTTTCGTGTAATATGTGAATATGGGTTGTACTGTTTCTTAGTCGTCGTGTGTTATATGGTGATGTTTTAATAAAAGCATGTGGTCGAACCATCAATGTGTGTGTGTGTGTGTATTAAGTGTGTTACCAGTGATAATTGTCTCTGAGACCACCAATGTGTGCGTGTGTGTATTTATATGTGTTACCAGTGATAACTGTCACCGTGAGCACCAATATGTGTGTGTATTTATGTGTGTCACTCGTGATAAATGGCTCCGTGACCGCCATTGTACCGGGTTCGAAACTCGTCGCATGCAATTGTGCATCCAGACCGTTCAGAAAGCAATGAGAAACTAGTGAATATATTTTTATTTTTTTTAAAGTAATTCAACCACATAATTTTTGGTCGCTGACTATGTCCTGAATTAGATATGCTAATCTTGATTCGCTAAAGTCCATTAACTTTACCCAAGTTTCGCTTAACCTACACATTATGTCAACATCTTTTCTGTAGACTTACATACTGTTTGAGCATGTCATCAGTCCTAGTAAATATTCATATTTAAACGCAACCTCAAGATGGCATGCCTTTCCTTCCAAAACATTCCCATCTTGTCGAGATGTTCGAACCGTGACACTCTCCTCTGAAATCAATCAGATCAGTCACTTCCTTTCATCCCTTCAACTAAGTGATATTTGTCTTGTAATCAAGTGATCCTCCCAATAACATCCGGCTTTGATGCTCTGGACAAATTTATTCCGATCGAGTAGCTAGCGTATGGCGCGAAGCTGGGAATCCATTCATATATCCAACGTGTTTCTCCACGCTAATCACTCGAAATCAATGCCATGCTCCAGGCGAAGTTTCAGAAGCCTTCAGTAAAGGATCAATTCTTTTGTTGATATATAACCTTGTTAAGTTTTTGAAAATGATTAATACATGTTTATCTATCCCCCACTCAGTTACTAATTTTCTACTAAAGATCGCGATTATCGTAAACGTCCCCCTCTCCACAGACTGTTGCTAACTGTGTGACTAAATCCTTCACACGATAGTCATGCCCGTAGATTTCATACATCACGACTTATCTTGGCTGATACAGCTGATCCGTTGTTACTTTTCGTATACTTTGTATCGCCAGGAAGAGCAGGGGAAAAGTATGATCGGCTAAGATAATTGAAACAGTTGTTATATCTACAGGCAAGACTAATCTAGGCGAAGTACATGATGTATAACTACAATCAATACAGGATAACTGCGTAAAACGTAACAACAATGGTACTTACGTCATTTTGTTACGTCATTTACTCATCTTTTTGTTCGTTTCGTTTTCACATATATTTACGTTTTTTGTGTACTTCCTGACATTCCGCTATCTCATTTCCATATGTCCGTTGGATACGTTTGCTTGTTGTGCTAATTTTTTCCATTCGTCGTCTTTTGATGTTTTGTGTTTATCTTGATAACACCTTTTCGTTGAAACGTTGAATATGATTTGTATATTGTAATTTGTATGTTTTCTTGTGTGCACATCATTTCCCACTAGTTTTAGATATAGTTGTCGTGTCTGATTGAAGCGAATATATTAACCTCTGAAATACGTAAGTACGATGTATTTCTAAAATTGTGGTTCCCAAACATTTAACTGGACTTACCATATACGTATGAGCGGGTTCCAGTAAAAACATTTGTTCAGAAAGTAAACATGATTTGAAAAAACAAATTATTTGTGATTATCTTCGTACATTTGGTTGGCCAACCTCGGATGTTTTTGACATGCGACTCCTAGTATATAAATGGTGACATGCATAATAATAGCGAATGAAGAAGTATTTACTTTACTTGCAGAGGTCTTTACTGTGACGGTCTCGCGCTACGCCTAAACAATATTGATATCCCCTTATCAGAATGTCTAGCCATGAACGAACTGATTGAACTAAGAAATCAATGTAAAGTAGCTATGCAGTTGGTACCATCGCATTGTAGAATACATGGAATCGAGAAAGGAGATCATCTAATTAAAAACAGAGCTGCTGATAATCACACAAATGTGCCGATAACATACCATCAACGACAACAGATGTGCCAATAACGTACCATCAACGAAAACAGATGTGCCAATAACATACCATCAACGACAACAGATGTGCCAATAACGTACCATCAACGAAAACAGATGTGTCAATATCATACCATCAATGAAAACAGATGTGCCAATAACGTACGCTCAATGAAAACAGATGTGCCAATAACGTACGCTCAAAGGAAACAGCTGTGTCAATAACGTACTATCAAAGGAAACAGCTGTGTCAATAACGTACTATCAAAGGAAACAGCTGTGGTAATAACGTACTATCAAAGGAAACAGCTGTGTCAAAAACGTAATATCAAAGGAAACAAATGACCAAAGCACTTAGAAAATAAACAGAAGATGACTACCAAATTATTAAAATATCAGATGAAGTGTCATTCTGTTTTTCGAAACAAGACACAATCAAACCAGCAGTCAAATGTATACAAAGCTCAAGATTGACAACACGGCAAATGGTAAATGTGGACAGGCATCTTAGACAGAAATTTATATTCTTCAGGAATGCCTGGAATACGAAAGGCTGAAGGAAATTCACTGGCCCAGAGAAACAACAGTGTAAGAAAAACTCGGACCACTGTGTAAGTTACAAAACACAGTCAAGTTTATGTTTATAAAAGAGACAATTTCATATATCAAATATGTTCTAGGCGGTCGAAGGTCGAAGAGGAATGTCTAGCCAAATATTTACTAAATTCTGAAGGCAATAACGTAAGCGCAAATATGTACTGAAATTTCACTACTTTTCCTCCCCTTCAAAAGAGATTAAACAATCAAACTACATCTCTATGTTCGTTCGCTCCAAGTTGGGCAATTCCTAGTAAGATTCTACGAGCAGGGTCGGCGCATGTTTAAAATGACTACAAAAAAAGCCATCGATCCGTTCTTGATACTAACAGCAAAAGAATGAAAATGGACGCATGAAAGCCACGTTTTTGAGCAATTCTTTCTGCTTTTAAGAGAGCCGTTAAAGCTGGCATATGCCAAAAGATGCGTGAAAAATTCAGTGAGAGATGACATGCGTACGCTTATGTGTGTGTTTTATGTGAGTTAAAAATGTATCGGAAAATATAGATTAGAGATAAGTACTGGGCGTTGAGTTAAATCTAATTTATGATGAAGATATATTAGAAATGGATGAATCTCCGAAAATCTATCTAATGTATCTATATTTGCATCCATCTATCTACATTTAATCTATCTGTCTGTCCATCCTTCAGCCCGTCTGTCATTTTTAATGTATTGTCTCTGCTGTTGCGTAAGTAGACTCAAATTTAATAGAAGGTCGGTTCTCGGGCTATGTAACATTTGGCCGCTTGATATGCAGAAATATTATGACGACTAAGAATCTAGGTAACTTCTTCCATCCATCTTCTTATTTGTTTTTCTCCGCCTCTTCCTGTTTCCATTCATATTTTTTGTCATCACTTCACACGAAAGTGTCGTGTATTTTCATTTTTTCGTTTACACTTCACATGAAAACGTCGTGAATAGTCATCACTTTACAAGAAAGTTTCATGCATTGTCATACCTTTGGCATCACTTGACAAGAAATTGTCGTGTATTGTCATAACTTTGGCATCCCTTCACAAGAAAGTGTCGTATATTGTCATAACTTTGGAATTACTTGACAAGAAAGTGTCGTATATTGTCATAACTTTGGCATTACTTGACAAGAAATTGTCGTGTATTGTCATAACTTTGGCATTACTTCACAAGAAAGTGTCGTGTATTGTCAGAACTGAGTTAATAACACTTTCCTTTTTCTTTTCACTTTGTACCCCTTTATGCCTTGCAGCGTTAGTGGTAGATGTGTTCATATATGTGTTTTTCGCTGACTCTTTCATTTCTGTAATCCATAATTTGCATGGTCTACCCATTGCTTTATATCAATCGTGTTTGTAGAGTAATGTCATTTGAGAAGAACTGTTTAATGGTAGTCTGGAAATATGTAAAAACCATTTATTCTGTTTTCTTCTGATATAATCCAGGATATGCATTATGTTTGTTAATCTTCTAATGTTTTCATTTCTGATTCCATTTCGTAGTGTTACTCCCAGATTTCTTCGTAGACAAGTCATTTCTGTTGTGACAAGTTTTCTTTTGTATTTTGCTGTTAGTGTTCACGTTTGGCCTTGGTAGCATAGTAATGGTATAATAATCGTTTTATATGGTGCAATTTTTGGTGTTCATGTTCACATGCCTCGTTTTGAAAAGTGGGAACAGCTGCCCGTATGATTTTGTATGCTATGTTTGATTTCTTTGGTGTTTTCCCGTGCAGATGATGTGATGCTCCCAAGATAAGTGAATTATTTCACTTGTTTAAGTTTGTCCATAAATTACTTCAACGCATCTGTGCCAATTATGTACACCAAACCCATGTCAACAAACTTTCAAGAAGTCAGGGACCACTCATGCTTACGTATTTCTATAATCCCCCCACCCCCTCAAAATATAAATCCTCGCCATAACTGCTTTAGAAGAAATAGGACGAAAAAACAACTACATGACTTCAGAGTTACCTAAAAATATTTCCAATTCAAACAATTTAATAAAATAGTATTGTTGACATCAACTTTTGTCAACCCCTCCCCTTGTCAAAAACTGTCAAACTTTTTCAAACTCCCACCACTAGTTGTTGATGTAATATATAGACAGCCGTACAACGATTACTTCATCTTGTATCCATTTCTGCTGTAATTGACCAATTCTGACATTAGAAAAGAATATGTATTATTATAGACTTTTATCAGTTGTTCTTCACTACTGTACTTATTCCTCTTTTCTGTATAGTGTTCAATGAAGACATTGTACAGAAAACTGATAAAGTAAAGTTAAAATTTAATTGACAAAATTGATGGTGGTGACAAAAAACCAGACAGAGCACAACGTTTTGACAAGTAAAACAAGTCTGACCCAGTCAATGAAGATCTTCAATATAATGATTTTGCTTATTTAAAAAAAAAATGGGTAGAGAAGTGGCCGACAGTCAGTATCCCAGACCAATTTCTATTAAATTTCCTTCGATATTTTTGACAAGGAGAGAGTAATGATGTCTGGATGTCCTAGCAGGCGTTCTGCGCTCACGAAGAGCATGGACGTTCCTCTATCAGGCTAACTTTGTCACGAGGTAATATAATAACGATTAAGGTCAAGGCCAGCCATTTTTTTTGGATAACTGGTCCAATTACACGATCATATAGGAATACATAGTCACGTGACATGAAGAAAGTATCAACATTTACAACCTGAACAATACAATAAATGCACCAAAATAAATATATTTCTCATAATTTAAGCTGCAACTAATATAACTGTATAATGGAAGAGCAGCTATTAGACAAGTAGGACCAGTCTAGTCCCCAATCATTTTAGTATTTTAGACATACCATTTTTATTTTATTTTCGATAAGACAGAATTTAGAAATATGAAAACCGGGAAATTAAATGTACAAAAATATATAATGATCGGAAATACCATTTTTTCACTCATTAAGTGATAATTTGCTTATCTAAATATTTTTTTTTAAATTGAGGTTACCGATGATATAATATTTGTATCAGGCCCCTATAGGATTTTACATGATTTATTTGCAAGGGGCTATCTATAAATTACGTGAACAATTGTGTGCCCATTTTTCACTTCCTTCCCAGTGTTAACAATTGTCAAGAATTCAGTGATCACCCATGCTTAATGATATAAAAAAACATCTTACTCATTTCATTCAATCTCCATCGCATCATAAATTATCCCTTTCATCAAACAATCTTCATCCCATTACACATTCTCCATCCCATCATAAAATCTCGGTACCATCATACAATCGCCATCGCATGTAAAAATATCCTGCCCATCATACAATCTCCATTCTTTTGTAAAATCGCTCTCCCATCAAGCAATTTTAAGAAAGAAATGTTAGAAAAACTGTATGACCTGTTCCACCATGTGTTAGAAAAACTGTATGACTTGTTCAACAATGTATTAGAAAAATGTTCAAAATTCACACAATATTATATTATATAAAACAATATTCACACAACCTGTATTAAAAACAATTTGTTGACGTCAGTCTTTATTCCCCGCATCCTTGTCATCAACCATCTTCCCCACATTTTTGAGGTAATTTATGCACAGTCCCACTTTTTGAATCCAATTAAAATGTTTACGTCATTAATTAATATAGTTTCCATATTTTTGTTCTTACATTGCGTAGCTTTGTTATTATTACGCGTGTGTAACTGCTCCCGTTAAATATTATGGTCCCTTACAGAAATGTAATTTGTCAATGTAATTTGATGTATTTCAAAGTGAGAAATATAGATTAGTCGAGACTAAAATGAGTTAATTCAATATAAGTAGCCTGTCAAACTTCTGTTGTGGTCGCGACCGAATATTATTTTTTTATTTTAAGTCATTTTTAAAGAAAGGATGATAGTAATTATGTAATGTAGACGACTCTTAACATTTCTGTTAATACAATTATTGTATATGCATCTAATTAAAAGCGGAGTATGATAATCCTGTGATAATGTTAACTGTTATTGTTGGATGTGACAAATGTTGACAATATCACAAGAACAGCAACATAAACGTTTGAGGACTAGGCAAAAAATCCACAGATATCCCAGCAGAGAAAACGTACATGTGAGATAAAATGACTCGAAAATCCGCAAGAGTTACCAGACTAGAAACAATAAGAAATAACGAATCAGAAGAAGAATCGGTATAAGACAATGCATATAACGCATAGAGAAACAGCAAGACACCTTATGAGAATAAACATAACCAACAACCAACAAGAACATATAACATGATAAGATCCGGATACAAACCAGAGAAAGTCCTAGAATAAAATGGATAGAAATTATCAAGACATTCGTGAAGAAATACGGATTCAGCGCAGCCAAGGCGGCACATATGGCCTTGGATAGACAACTAAAACTCCCAGTCATCATCTCTACGCTTAACGGCAAAATTTGAATTTTCAACATTTTCAACGGTTTTTTTTATTCACAACGTAGTTGCTTTTTTTCTCCTTTCTCATCTGTATATCCTTCTTGTCAGATATTATAACTCACAAATATCTTGTATAATGTCTTCCTCAATAGTTGTCAATACCCTTTAATAAATCAATCAAATTACGAAGAATAAGGGAATGAATTACTATTGAAAAGGGAATGGGGCACACTTGTAATTTTATTGAAAAGGGAAGGAGGTACAATTGTAACTTTATTGAAAAGGGAAGGGGGCACACTTGTAACTTTATTGAAAAGGGAAGGGGGCACACTTGTAACTTTATTGAAAAGGGAAGGGGGTACAATTGTAACTTTATTGAAAAGGGAAGGGGGCACACTTGTAACTTTATTGAAAAGGGAAGGAGGCACACGTGTAACTTTATTGAAAAGGGAAGGGGGCACACTTGTAACTTTATTGAAAAGGGAAGGGGGCACACTTGTAACTTTATTGAAAACGGAAGGGGGCACACGTGTAACTTTATTGAAAAGGGAAGGGGGCACACTTGTAACTTTATTGAAAAGGGAAGGGGGCACACTTGTAACTTTATTGAAAAGGGAAGGAGGCACACTTGTAACTTTATTGAAAAGGGAAGGGGCAAACTTGTAACTTTATTGAAAAGGGAAGGGGGCACACTTGTAACTTTATTGAAACGGGAAGGGGGCACACTTGTAACTTTATTGAATAGGGAAGGGGGCACACTTGACTTTATTGAAAAGGGAAGGGGGCACACGTATAACTTTATTGAAAAGGGAAGGGGGCATACTTGACTTTATTGTAACGGGAAGGGGGCACACGTATAACTTTATTGAAAAGGGAAGGGGGCACACTTGTAACTTTATTTAAAATCAATGTTGCCTTATTTTTTCGATCATGGATGGGGAGGGTGAGAGTTGAAGAGTGGCTGTCGTCAAATATACAGTCCTATGAGCTCATCAGGAATCACAAAATATCATTTTTGTCGTGATTTTCATTGATGATTTTGTGTATACTTTGCGCCAACATCCAATGATAATCACCGAACACAACCTGCACGTTATGGTAGAATTATGATTCCAAATTTAGGGCACAGGGCCTACATTTTTAATGGTCTCTATTTAACCCTAAAACACCCCCTCCCTCCCATACATCTTCGGGCTTGACTTGTTTCGACCCATTATATCCGACACTTTTTCTGTGCTATTTGAAATCCACGTACAAAACTGATTCACTACCATGCTATCTCGAATTATCTGTGGGAGGGAATTGTATTACTATCTGATACACTACTGTCTCTTCCAAACATACTAATAACTCTCTCTCTCTCTCTCTCCCTCTCTATCTCTCTCTCCCTCTGTATGCCAGGGTTTATCCATGTAAATACCTACTTGGAAACAAATAATAGGTTCTCAAGTCTCGGCCTCACATCCTAACATATGTCTATTAAGGACATGAAATGGAATGAACTCAGATCAAACAGAGAAGATTTTCCCAAAAAACAGCGGATGTTAATTTGAGCAGACGTACTGACACAATGTCAGTTCCACTAACTAATGGTTGGTGACATCACACAACGTTGCTGAGGGGTAATCACACGGACAAAAATCAACAGATGACTCAGGAGGGAAATAGAAATCAAAGAGGACAGAATGGACCTGAGAAATCTGAATGGTTACACTGAGTATTGCAAATTAGTTTATGTTAATGCTTTTATGATGGTTTTATGACAAGACGGGAAGCCGAGATATTTGATAAATTGACGACGCGTAGATTATTCACACAGAGATTTGATAAATTCCCGGCCTATATGTTTAGTTTATTCCAGAGATTTGATAAATTCCCGGCCTATATGTTTAGTTTATTCCAGAGATTTGATAAATTCCCGGCCTATATGTTTAGTTTATTCCAGAGATTTGATAAATTCCCGGCCTATATGTTTAGTTTATTCCAGAGATTTGATAAATTCCCGGCCTATATGTTTAGTTTATTCCAGAGATTTGATAAATTCCCGGCCTATATGTTAAGTTTCTTCCAGAGATTTGATAATTGTAGGTTCTATATATTAAACAATCATCTAGGATGTGTATTAAAGTATCACCAAGGCTGTGTATTAAAGTATCAGCTAGGATGCATATTAAAGTATCTGCTAGGATGTATATTGAAGTATCAGCTAGGATGTGTATTAAAGTATCAGCTAGAATGTGTATTACAGTATCAGCTAGGATGTATTTTAAAGTATCAGCTAGGATGTGTATTAAAGTATCAGCTAGGATGTATATTAAAGTATCAGCTAGAATGTGTATCAGCTAGGATGTGTATTAAACTATCAGCTAGGATGTGTATTAAATATCAGCTATGATGCATTTTAAACTGACTACCAGCTAGGATGTATGTTAGGAACATCATATAGGAGTACAGGCGATTTAATTGAGAAAAGAACGGAAGAGACATACGACTCATGTTTTCTGATCTCTCAAGACTTACTACATCCCTACTAAAATAGAAGTATGTCTTTCGAGCACGAATTGAACTCAGCCATCTAATCACTCTCACAATTACACTAAATCTATCATAATAGCTTGCCCCTCTGTGCTTGCGAAGATGATGTTCGTCAAGTTAATCTTCTAGAAAATTGTACATGGCCCACAGTTTGTTCTTCTTCTTCTTTCTTCGTCACTGTTGGTTTGCAAAATCCTGTAGATCACAAGGATTTAGTCACAAGACAGAAGTGTGCTTCACAACGGTTTACAGCATAGCTACGATTTACATAGCATATCTTACACATTCATCACTTTTACCCAATACGGTATGTGGCATCCAACTTCACCCTAATCCTGTTTATTCGCCTCTTACGTTTATGTTTTTCAAATAAAGCTGTTGTACACCATGGCCATCTGCAGTATAGAGGACATTTGCACATAATTAAATAGGAGTTCATTCGTTATGATTTTGACTATTGTCGTAATTTCCGTTGTCGTAATATTGTTGTACTTCATATACTTAGAGTTGCCTTGGCTATGTGACTTCAAGTATATAAATAATGACCAACGGAAAACACGACATAATAAAAAAATGTAGCAAAATGAAATCAAAATTTATTATGTGCAGAAGTCTTCTATCGTATGCGGTAATGAGTACAGTCTGCCATTTAAGCCCCCGGTAACACGCAGACAGAAATTTGCTCAATGTCATCACATTCAGAAGCTCTAGATGAAGCGGATATTAATGCTGAAATAGAAAAATACCATTTGTAAACATAACAGTATAGGCAATGATATGATTTGCAAATGATATTTGCTGAAATTTGCAATGATATGAATTTTCAATACTACTATACAGATCGTAAAAATACTAAAGTATTGGCACTATACCTGCTTGCAATTACATAAACATTGCTGGCAAAAGTCCCAAGCTTCATGTCAGCTACTGTATTACCTATCAAATAAAATGTAGATACTACTAACCTAAATCACACATATAACAGCAACCTTCTGGGGTAGAAAGATCAGAGTACCTACCATCATGCAACTACGTACACAATATATACAAATTAACTATCTCCTGAGCAACCAAATTAGCAATCAACGGAGCAAACACGGTAGTAAACAAAGCAGGACAAAAAATAGCAAACAAAAGCAGTAACCAAAGCAGCAGCCACAGTCTTTATCAAGACAACTAGACACAACATTAAATATAATAGAGAAATCACAATTCTCATAAAGTAAACATGACATAAGAATAGACAATGATACGATTTGCAAATTTCTTCTCAATGAATATTTCCCTATAGTTTTCGTCATCATCATGTAGCATATCCTGAACAGGATGTAACAGTCATCATAGACTTTCAAAACGTCTGTCTATCTTGAGCCACTCTTCTTGTTTCTGTTACTGTCATGTTCAGGTGGTCTTTGATGTCTTGCGTCCATTTTCTTCTTAGTCTGCCTCTTGCTCGTCACCCTAGAATCACCACATCAATTATGCTCTTCTCTAGACTGTCACTGCATTTGATATGGCCAACATAGTATAGTTTTCTCGAAAGAACCATGATGTTTAGCCAATTTTCTTAAACATTCATTTCTCGCAGGATGGCTACATTGCTGATGTTTTTCGTCAAAGGTATTCTGATGATGTTTCTGTAAAAAAAACATTTAAATGCTGCTATTTGGTGACTGTTCAGGATTCACACCCATATACTGCGAATGGAAATATGAACGCTTTTAGGAATGTTAGTTTTGTTGTTTTGCAGCAGCACAGTCATTTGTTTTTCATTTATTTAATAGTGTTGAGCACTCAGTCTTCTATGTGCAGACATGTGCGGACGTCTCCACTGGTTCGTCTTTCTATCCATGATATTCTTAGCACATTACTATAACACTTCATTTTGAATATCGATATCTTATTTTCTATTGCGGATGTCATTGCCCAAGTCTCAAAATCTCATCATGCCACTGAAAAAGTATAGACTTAGTAGTTCTAACTATGTGTATCTGTATATGTTCCATATGTAAGTATAACTATAACGATAACGATACGATATGCAATTTTGTTTTCAACGAGTTCCTTGTAGTAAACATCATCAATACGTAGATGATGACACGATTTGAACATTTCTTCTGCAAGGTTTACCTACAGTAAACATAACACACACAGACAATTACGCGATTTATTTTACTGGGTGCTGCTTCTTTCTTCTGCTTTCATTAAAAGCACGTCAATTATCTGATATTTTGCAGACAGGTGACAGAGTCTGTTGGCAGCATTTGTTTCTGACAGACAAGGACAATCTTGTTTATCTCCGTAATCCACAATCACATCGAATTACTTGTTCGCTTTGAAATATAATTTGTTAGCATGAGTAAATCTAATAATGTAAAAAATATGTAGTTTCAAGATAAAAGCACAATTTAATTACATAATCGTGCTTGGAATGTGCATATAGATGTCACACCTATCTTGGCTGAATATTACTAGCCTATATCAAATGTACATTGTGTGCAACAAAGAAAGAACCAGTGGCGTATTGAAGCTATGTCGTTATATCGACAGTGCGACCTTGAGGAAACAACTGTGCAAACATACTTTAAACTTGTGTGGTGAAATCTCAAATACAATTTATTAATTATGAAATTATAATAGGTAAGCTACTATAAAATTCCAACGCAGAACAAGATACAATGAAAATATACACTCATTCTATGTATGTACTCATATAATGTCATTTAAATATATTAATTAAATATATGTATAGCATAGAGTATTGCTGTTGTCAACTTTAAGTTAGCCTACCACTCCTCCTTGTCAACAACTGCAGAAACATATTCAGATCCCGTACCCCATCCCTAATCTATTGGCGTAATTTATGGACGCAAAGACATATCAATCCACACAACTCTAGCGATAGGTGCATTTAAAAATCTTAAAAATATATAGCACTCACAAGAATTTAACAAAACCTTAAACACCTTCGACTTTTTAATGCCTGCATACTACCTATATTAAATTAAGGATGCTAAAACTATAAATAAACACAATTAATAGACAATACATTAATAAACTGGGAAAACAAGCGTATTTGAAGAACATTGAACATAAAATGACAGTTTTTATAACAAGCGATTCAATGAGGGGAGGAACACATAAAGAATGTGTGTCGAATTGTATAAGAAGTTGGAATTACATCAACACTTTACAAACATGTATAAAAACAGATTTTCTAAACAAATCATCAAGTTGAAAGCAAAAGAAAACAGAAAAGTAGGTCTCCAAGAAGAAACTCGACGTAGTATAAGCAACAGAGAGAGAGAGAGAGAGAGAGAGAGTTCAATATTAGGCATAAGTTCTTGATTCTTGATTAGAAACTGGCTTCAGAGCAAGCAGGGCATTCCCATAAGTGCTCCGTCCCCCATTTCAGCAGCCATCCCAGTGTATGTAGACTCAGAATCCCTGTCAGATTTTAATGGATTAGGCATAAGTAATACACAACAAGAACCTACAAATTGGGGTTCAGTATGGAATCAAATAACTACCGCCTTATTGATCCATCTTTGGTCTAAAACAGTGCTTCGCAACCTTTATTTTACCATGCCTCACCTAAGTATTTATTATATTCTGATGACCTCCAATGTAACATATACATATTTTTTTTATATTATAAAATTGAATTATTCCTGAATGAAGCCTAATTTCAACGTATTTGAATTGCCCCCCCCTTCCTGAACAATGAAATTACTCCCCCCCCCCCTTCCTGTGTGGCGTGGACCCCACGTTGGGAAACACTGGTCTAAAAGGAACTAATTAACTAACTAACTAATGGGCTTCCAAATAAGGTAAAGATTAAAGCCTTAAAGATTAAAGTCGTTGAGCATTGACTTCACTGTACTCGGTTTCCCATATGTACTCCGTCACTCTCAACGAAGCGGCACGACCCCTGCCGAGAGTACCACTCATAGCACATAACTCCGTAGCTTCAAGTGATAATCCTCAGGGATCTCTGAAGAAATCCACCTTGTAAACAAGACGACACGAACCGGATTCGAACTCATAACCTCTTGAACTCATTAAGGTAAGGAATTGTTTCTTAATATCAGATTTTAGATAAACGTCAGAATTTGATCCCAAGTTAGTCATGAAAATGTACTACTTACAACGCGCAGGGACGGACTTTTCATCTTCAAGATAGTAAGAGCAGTCTGAACCAGATGAAATGAGGCAGATATTTTAGTTCATTATACTCGGGGTGTCTCTATGTGAACTCCATCATCCCAGAGCACGTAACTCATAAGAGCAGATCATACGATAATCCCCAGGTATCTCTGTAAACTGTAATTGTAAAGACATCAATTTGGAGGACACAATCTTTTGTGGATATTAGACAAAGTAAATTGGTAGCATATCCTATTCAGATCGTAGGCATCAACACAGCATTTTCGGATGTAGTGATTTTCTAGGCAATATAAATACATTCAGTAGTTTGCCATTGCTTTCTAAACAATCCAGATGCACATATGCCTGTGGCGGGGATCGAACTCGGTAGCATGGCCGTAAGAGACGCGTACTGTACCACCCTGCCACATACACAAATAAGAAATTGGCTTGACAAATTCACCACTTAACACTACCAAAAACTACAATTATTTCGAAGTATATTTCACTCATTCCATACACCTGATGAAAGGAGTTAAAGACATCAAACGAGATAAAGAAATAGAATTAAAACTAAGAAGATTAGAGAATCAGGAGTATAGCGATTCATCAAATAAAACCATCTAAAAGATGAGTCCAGACGTGACATGGAAAAACCTATAAGACCTTTCAACAGAAAATGTGAACAGACCCATTTTAATCATTTCCGTCTATTTGGTTAATCGGCCTTTGCTGTTTTTGACATGCTACTCCAAGTATATAAATAGTGAATAACGAAAAGCACGACATTAATTTAACAAAATACGTAACGAATGAAGTCCTAATTAATTCTGTACAGAGGTCTTATATAAGCGGACGTCCATGTTCTAGGCTACTGATGCTAGAAATATAAAATGACACACAACTCAGATTCAATTCAAACAAACATTTCCTCGTTCTTAGACGTATGAAATGCCATCTCGCTAGTTTTGGAAGTACTCCAGAAATAGAATCAGTATTTACTTAGAATAAGTTATTGTTTCTTAATAGCTTATCAGTCACCTAGTGCTTGGATGATACATCCGTGTTTTATCAGGAGTCAATAGAATAGCTAGAAATTTCGTTATTTTATCAAAAGTCTCATATTTGTTATTCTGAACCAGCGGATCCCAATGGGGGCTGTTTGACATCCATAAGGGGTTGCTATCGTAAACTTAAAGTGCGGGGCGCACAGACTCGTCTACAGGGGCAATAGGAAAGTGGTCGCTTATACAACATCATGCACTAAGAAGTCCGGTGATACATCACATGTTGTTTGTCCGTTGTAGTCGATGATGACCATACATTTCAATTGGGATGATGATGGAGATAATCATTTCTGATGTGTGTCCGTCCAGCTGTAACTAATGAATCCAATGAATTTTCTGGAATTTTATACCGTACTCTGAGTATGTATGGTAGGTGTCTCATGGATACTGAGCCGCTCTTGCCTTTCTTCTGTTTGTTACACAGCATCGTATCTGAAGTTCTCTGCAGCTGCTGCACATATCTGCGTTTATGACTAGCACTGAACTCTGTTTAAAGTTTCGAGGAGTTGCACGATTTATCGATCATTCTCTGTCTGATTCAGCTGTGATAATTCTCGTAAATCACGTTGATGTATAATTCACCAGAGCTATATAAGATAATATATATCAAGTAACTTATTCTTTCAAAAATGTTGTATTCATGGTGGATACTGATGAACGCTTTTCTATCCCGGGCAAGCAGGCGTGCACTGGCCAGAGACTTGTGCTTACATTCTTCGATGTCGCCATAAATGTCACCAATATAATTCTTATAAATTACGTTTGTGTATAAGCCACCTCGGTTGAAAAAAATTCAAGTTAAACAAGCAAGTAAGAGAAAACAAAAAGCAACAATACATTTCTAATACAATAAGATGAAAACTATGGACATATATCAGACATGTACTTAGAATGAATGAAAACAGACTGCCGCTACACGCATTAAAATGGCTACCAGATGGACACGATTGTGTAACAGTCACCAGAGCTATATAAGATAAATGTTATAAATTACAATTTTCCAAAAGTCAACACGGCTGTGTATATGTATTTGGACAACATTTTAAAATTACATTTAAAATTTAAAATATGTTGTTGTATTTACAAATATGTTGTTCACTATATCTTGTTGTATTCAGAAATATGTTGTTTACCATTTGTTGTTGTATTCACAAAGAAACGCCACATCTGTTGATTCCATTGATGTGATTCTCAGATTCATGAAGAATGAATTAATAATCAAAATGGCGGCTAATTAGCATATTTAAAACAACGGTTGATGTTATTTTTATATCTTTATAATATAAAAGCTTATAAATTATAAATTCTGTATAAATCGCCAAGACATTATCTGATATAAAATTATAAAGCCTTGGTGAGTTATAAAGTTAAAGAACTATTTGTTTAGATACCACGATGTCAGAGTCAAAAGCTTTCCTTAACGAACGAAAACATGGAATGTTTCCGTTCTAAAAAGGTTGAGAATCCTTGTTCTAAGCAACAAATATCCCTTAGAGATGCAGGAAGTAAGGAATATTCGGTGGCGTTGTACTAGAACATTGCGTCATTATTGGCACGTTCACTCTGAAACACATACGATAAAGCTGATTCACATACAGGAATGGCATAGAGCGATGGGATGTGTTTAAAGTATTATTAAAACAAATTCTGCGAAAATCCTTGGCAACGAAAAGACTGATAGACAGGCAAATTGGAGAGAATCATACAGCTCTTGAAAGATATTGATGTTGTTACCTGCCGACTGCAAGAAGAATGAAATAGATTCACACAGAGATAAGAAAATCAGAGGTGAGAACGGGAGGAACAAAACCAAATATACTAGATGATGTGAAAGCGTTTGTCTGTAGAAGGAACATGAACAAGCAAGAAATATTTCAGAAAAGAAATAATCAATGCTATCTCAATAGTAGATATTTAGTCTTAATCATCAGATATCATGAGCCCAATATAATGTGGTAGGCCTAATTTGTTTTCCAAATACTGTAAATATTAGCTTAGAAGAGTTTTGCTAAGCAATCAATCAATCCAGTTGAATTATGTGTGGCATAGGTGATATGTTTCTCCATAACTCTCTGTCTTTTGTATTGTTAATTAGTTCAGTTAGTGACATCTTTTTGGGCCACATTAACAGACAATACAACCTCCTAGATGAATTAGTTAGGACCCAGATTGTTACGTGTTATTCTTTGTCTTTTAGTTGGTTACTATTTATGTGTGACGCATGACTGTGAGGTTATAGCGTTGGTCTCACCGTAGTGAGGTCTAGAGTTCGATGCCCGGTAAGGAATGGGTGTTTTTCTGTCGGAGGGTAAATTAAAAAACTAACCCTGTACATGGCGTGGCGACAGCAAGAGCATGTGCCTTTATCACACAGCTACAACATCAAGATGTACACTTATTATCACATTCTCACAAAATATTGACTGTCTGTTTCTAATTTTTGCTTTATTTTGTATTTTTTTTCTCTACGTTAATAAATATCAATATTACGGGCATGCGTGATGTTTCGAAGTAACGTGTTACTAATTGTGTTTATTGTCTGTCCCCAAGTGGTGGTATTGTCACAGCGTCCACACTTGCCGTTGAGCGTTGAGGTTTGTGCAGGAGATATAGTCTGCATTCTGATCCAGATGTGTTGCTCTGGTTGAGGTGTAGTTATGTTTATTCATGATGGTCTTGACGTTGTCTGTCCATCTTTTCCTAGATCTGTCTTTGGCTCTCTATACTGATGTGTTTAAAGATGTGTTTGTTGCCACCAAGTCAGGGACAGGGTGAATTATTCATTAACTTTTCGACAGAAAAAAACCCAGTCCTTATCGGGAATCGAACTATGGTCCTCACGATTGTGAGATATGTGCAATAACCTCTCAACCATGCGTCACTATTTGATTACCTACTATTAATGCTGCTGTACGAGGGATCTCCGAGACAGTGCTTAAACAATCACTTTCTCCAGTAAATACCTTTCAACTAAAACGTAAACATGACCTAGGGGGCACATTTCCGTGTTTTCTATTGGTTGACCATGGCTATTTCTGACATGAGACTCCAAGGATATAAATAATGACCAACGAAAATCACGAGTATAATCAAAAACATAACGAATGGGGTACTTATTCATTCAGCAAACATGTCTTCTATGCTAATGATAGGTGGTAGGTATAGATAGTACCGCATTGTTAACAAAAAGGGAACTACAAATCAGGAAACCCAGATTCAATGAAGACATTCTTCAAATCAGTTTTAACCCTTTGTAATTATAGGTAATAAATAAAACCAGCTATATTTTGTGAAGAATACAAATCATATAGTTTGCATTTCGACCAAACAGTCGTTAACAGGAACGGAATATCACTGATATTAATTTCAGTGTTGTCATAATTGCGAACATTGCTGATAAAATGATACCGTAAATTTATTATTCACAAAAACGGCATACAACAAATGCACACAAATGGCGATTCTGTTAAAGTGTACAACCAATCGGTTACACATCACTAGCGCAAGGTGTGTGTATCAGTAATCTCAGAGTTTATTGACGTGTAACACTAATCCCGCATAGCAAATGTTACATTGGAGTGAATTAGAAATGTGATCACATGTTCATCATTCTAACCGACAAGAAAGAGCAAATGGGTAGTGGATTGCCTGCACTGTACACATATTTCCATATATGAGTTTAGCCCCTTCAAGAAAGCAGGAAGTGCAGTGTCGCCGTACAAACCATAGCAACTCAAAAAGTGTGCTTGTAAACAAACAACGTTTGTCGGAAGCCCTATTTCCAACCGGATGTATGTAGCTTGATTACTACACCATCAAATTCAATTTCGAATATACGATTTTCTTCCTGTGTGTTTATTCTCACACTCCTTCATGCTAGCAGGATGTAGAACAGTTTTATAATTTACAGCTTAGCTGCGATATTTCCGTCTATCGGTTTGAAACATCCGATCTCAGCATTGACTATGGCTCACTTTCAACACAAATGGGATGGAGCAGTCAACTCCATCACCAAACCTCCTTAATCGCCTCTTACAATATACCAGGCAAGGTACAGTGCCAATATACTTTGCTCCCTTTTAGGATTCCCAATACACTGACGAATAGCAGTAATAGGTCTTAAAGATACAGCTTCGTCGACGGAAGGGGAAATTTATTATAATATTTTGGGACTTGTGTTCTCAAATGTGCTACGGTTCTCTCACAGGACATGGGTCCTAATAGATTTCAGGCAGGATGTAATCCGGAGAACATAGGTTCCTTGTGCCGCTGATTTATTTGCGCCAATAACCCGACACATCCGAATCCTGCGACAGTAGCTAAAAAGTTTAGTGTTTTATCATTTCAAGTGAACTGTGTTTGTCTGTAACCATATCGCCAGTAGTTACATTGTAAACAAGCCGTACGAGATAACTTTACGAGATTTTCGGTGGCATCGTTTAAAGGACGGCCGCTTTATTGACTGCAAGTATCTAAATTCCTGAGAACGTACACGTACAGAGAATGTTAGAAATGGTAGGATAAGAAAAGTAAATCTTTTGGAAGGACCCGAAGATCACGCAATGAACACCTGATCAGGACTTTGAGTCTACATTCACTGAGATGGCTGCTGGAATGGAGAGCGGAGCACTTATGGAAATGTCCCACAAGCTGTGAAGCTAGTTTCTAATCAAAAATCAAGAAGAACCCAGAAATTCCTAGCACTGAAAGTCATGTTCTGCTTTCGAAGGGGATAGGGGTTTTGAACCCTTAAGTGGGCATGTGCGCAGTTATCCTGAATTGAACAATCTACATCATGAGTCCTCTAAACTCGATATTGACTCATCAATGACTCTAAATTCCGTTGATTTCGTTCGATTTTCTATTTCCCCACATGCTGTGTTCCTACGTGACCTATAACAGTCTCACAGCAGTAATCTATTGTTTCACCTGTGAAAGATCCTGCCTACCTGCGCTATGCACTGTTTACTATGACAACCAAGAACACTGAACAGAACATACACTGATACATGATAGCAACTCAGCTGTGACATTATAATGGCGGCGTGAAAAAAATCTCCATCATGACATGTCATCGATCACGGTGATTCAAATGTGACGGAAATTGCAATCGATGTTTATTGACGGGATCAAGAGATTGGATAAACATAGCCCTAGTTTGTTGTGTCAAGGTTACAAAGAATTTCAATAAGTGGGACAAATGGCCAACGGGTGATTTGATATTCATACGCAGCATTGTTCTCGCCTAGGGAGATCTTAGTTTATGTATACTATATATATTTACATATAAGTTATTACGTGTTACAGAGAAGCTTTTTTGCTGTTTTGTAATATTATGTTCTTGGAATACTCAACGATGACTTCCGTGTAGACGGTTGCTATGAAACATACTTGGTTTGTATACGTGGCTTTTACCACAAGAAGACCTCTGTACAGAATTAATTAGGACTTCATTCGTTACGTTTTTGATTATCGTCGTGTTTTTTGTTGGTCACTATTTATATACTTGTGGTAGCAAGTCAAAAACGTCAATGCGGATCAAAGAAAAGTGCGGAAATAGTCAAAGTGAACCTTTCAGTTAATGTTTACGTTTTCTATAGAAATGTCTTATAATATCCTCAAAGGTCATTGCTTTATATTGGAAATGTTTCCTTTTCAACGACTTAAGGAATTATCGGTCCAATCGGGAATATCTTGTTAAACCAGTATTTCTCCCGTGTGTTTTCAGCCCGAAAGGGGAGAAAAGAATAGTGACATCACTACCTGCCATGCACGTCGTAGGAGGCGACGAATGAGATTTTGGGGATTGATATTTCTGTCTTACCCAATAGGAAGTCAAGCGACCCAAAAGCCATGCTGAAGTAATATGTGTTAAGCTGAAAGCTGCAGACATTGCAGCAAAACTGTAAACCATGACACAACGCATTCCGTTCTCCGGACTATATCTTGCTAATCTGCAGGATTTTAAGAACGAACGCACAAGTGAAAGACGACCAGTATTTATCTTTGAGTATCGACACACCTATTGATGAATGTCGTAAACTATCAATGTAACACAGCAACATATACGCGGACATATCTATACCTATTCATACTTCAGCTTCCTAGGGAGCACATGTCTTCATAACACATCTATTCATCCTTCTCCCTCCTGTGCCTATTCCAACCGGTTACTCCACTATAACACCCACTCTTCTATAATTTTCTGTTATTAAGATATTTTTCACTCGTCCTTTTGTTCACTTTTTCTGCTGAATACAGAACACGGTTATCTCTTATCATCATCATGTGCCGTCTCCACAACGAAGGTTGGCTGCAACGGATCTCCAACATCCCCTGTCTCTTGTCTTGCTGGTGCACTCTGCTAGACTGTAACAAGTCCATCGTGTGATCTTATTCTCCCACTTGTATCTATGTCTACCTCTTGCACACATCCCTTTGACTTTTCCCTCAAGTAAGGTCTTCAATAAGGTGTCATGTCTTTTAATGTGTCCAAAATATTGTATTTGCCTGATAAGTATTTATCTTAGTAATTCTTTCTTTATATTAAGTGTCTTTAGCACATCTTTATTTGTTTTCTTCTCTTTCCATGATGTTCTCACTGTTCTTCTATATACCCACATCTCAAAGGCATCAATTCTGTCTTCTAATTATTTATTTAGTGTCCATGTTTCTGAGCCATACATTCATATAGAATAGATATAGCAAAACTGTAAACCATGACACAACGCATTCCGTTCTCAGGACTACATCTTGCTAATCTGCAGGAGTTTGAGAACGAGGTTATCTCTATATGATTTAAATTATACACAGTGGGTCAGCAGAGAATACATGGACAAATGGAGGACCATCACTATGTATGGAGTACATAAACAATGTGAAGGATACAATGAACATAACAATAGGGAAAGTATGGTATTATTACAATGCAAAAATCCAGACAATCGAGATGGCAATGGAAAAAACAGCGGAATACCAATTTCGATCCTCATCCTATAGTATTTCTGATAGATGGAAAACCAGAACTCCAAGCGCTCCATCCAGACAGTTACCAGACTGCAAATACTACTGACAGATCTAGGCAATCAGTATAAATTATCTATACAGTGGATACTGTCGAATTGTGGATTATTGGAAATGGTGAAGCAGATCGTCTGGTTAAGGAGGGAATTGATGATGATCAACCAGATGTTTCAATAACATACCGTCAATAAAAACAGATGATCAAAGCAATTAGAAAGCCAATTCCATCACAAGATGACTACCAAATTATGAACAGAGCAGACCAAGTTGTCATTTCGCGCTTCAGAACATGACACAACTCCGCAGTAATAGGTATGCACAAATCTAGATTGGCAACACCACTATTTGTACTTGTGGCAACACCACTATTTGTACTTGTGGCAACAACAATATTTGTACTTATGGCAACACCACTATTTATACTTGTGGCAACACCACTATTTGTACTTGTGGCAACACCACTATTTGTACTTGTGGCAACACCACTATTTGTACTTGTGGCAACACCACTATTTGTACTTGTGGCAACACCACTATTGTAAATGCGGACCCGCATCTCAGACTGCAGAGGATATCCTTCAGGAATGCCCGGAATATGAAATGATAAGATGAATACACTGGCACAGAGAAACAGCAGTGGAAGAAAGAATCTATAGACATTTGGACGAGTTACAAAGCACAGTCAAGTTTGTAGAAGAAACAAAACAACAGATATAAGCATGTACTAGGCGAAAGAAAGAAGAATCCCCGGTAGACTTATTGAACTTATTGAGTCAAAGGGCATAAGTCCATGGGCCGCTCGATCATCAACCAACCAACCAAGTATTGAACGCATAGTGTGGTGGAAACTATTCCAATTCGCAACACGATTTCTATGATCGGTTGCATATAATTGAATGTTAGTAACCGATATATTCAGAGTGTGATTTCTGTTAGCATATGTTACCAATAATTTGTACATTATCTCTGTGGACATTCTCTATAGTTCTGTTGTTGTTGTTGATATCCAAATGCTCATGAGTAATGCTACTCTTGTCGCGAAATATGATTCTTAAAAACGTGATGATCTTCTGACTTTGACTTAGTGATCCACACAGTAAGTTAGTGACTGTTAAGGTTGTCTGTAGAAAGTTTTTCTGGCAGTTGAAAGATAAGGCCAGTCAATAAGGAGGTGTTCCACTGTTTCATTGGGATAAGAGCAGTGTGTACAAGTTGGTAGTTGCTGGGGTTTCATACGGTTTAAATGGCTATTAATCCTTGCATGTCCTGTTAGAAACTGAAAGATAAGGGATTGGCTTCTCCTGCAGAATTTGTTTATGGTTCCCATGAAATGATATTTAATGGAGCTATTTAACCTGTTAATGAGGCAATTTAACTATCTTGCAATAATTTATATCAATTTGTGTTTGTTTACTTACTAGATATTTCAAAGAACATTTACAACACCGTATCTACTCTGATGCGATGTGCGGTGACATTCTTAATAAACTTCTTCAAAACGTTAGTTATATCATTTCATGCTGAAAACGGATGTGTCGGGACATTGGCGCAATTAAAACGGCGAAACAACGAATTTCCATTATCTGGACCTCATTAATTCTCATTTCTATCCTGCTGGAAATCAAATAGGACCATTGTCCTGCTACAAGAAAGATTCAGTAGGAGTTTGAGATTCAACGCTGAAGTAGAAGAATATATCAATTAATCCTTTATTCTTTGTTTTTACTAACCACAAATGCCTTCTTTGCATTCCATAAACTATTTAATTGTTGATGTTTGTTCTGTATAATCTCGTGTGGTGGAGTACTATCCACCGTACTTCACTTTGATATAATTATTTTTTTCTCTCTTGCCTTCTCCTTTATCATTATCATTACTGAAATCGATTTATGTCTATATGTGTACCGTCAGCCCCGAGTACGGTACATAGGGCAGAAATCAATGTTCTCCCGTTCGTGCGATGTGATGCTACTAGGTGTAATTTTTGCATGTTCGCGAGACCCATAGTCATACCATTGTTAATGTTTGTTTTGCGAGGAGTTTCTATTGATCTTCCTCTTTTTCTTTTGCAATCTGGTACGCATTTTAGTGCTTGTAATGACAGATGGTGTTGTGCTTAGGATTATATTATTATAAATATAATCACCATCAAAAACTATTACTAATCATGGCCGTACCCATTTGGAAATTTCAAGGCAAGATCTCCATCCATGCTTCTCGTCTATATATTTCTTTGTATCCCTAATAATATTTCCTGTTAACTTACCGATGTATTGTGATTCATATCACTGTCTCTCATCGATATCTCTGATTACACATTTAATAAGATTTACTTTCTTGTGTCATTCTTGTATATCTTCCTACTTGTATTTTTTCAACGATCAAGTCTCCAGAATGTCAGGGATATTCCAACAGAATGTCGGGGTTATTCCAACAGATATTTCTCCTTACTGCACATCCTGAATGACTTAAATAGCTGATCACAGCACCAAATATATACATCGAGGTCCAAATATTATATCTAAAAAGTCTCAAAGAAAGCAAAACCTATAGTAGCCAACAAAACAAAGATGAAACTAATATTTACCATATACAATATACAACTAGAATATGTAAACAAACTCGAATATCTGGGAACACATATAAACAGTTCCGAAAATTGGTCAGTTGAAATTAGAAGAAGATTCGCAATTGCAACACTTAAATTAACACAAATGAGAAAGCTATAGCAAAATAGTAATAACGACACTAAAGTAACCCGTTTAAGATCATGTGTTTTTCCAATGGCAATATATGGATGTGAGACATGGACATTGAACAAGACAATAGCCAAAAGTATAAATTCATGTGAAATGAAGTGCTACAGAAAGATCCTACGAATATCCTGGACAGAGAAAAATTAGACCATTGAAGTTTTGAAATTATTGAAACTAAATGAAGATTGGCTTCTAAATACCCTCATAAGAAGGAAACTGCAGTACTTTGGACACTTAAAGCGTCATGATGGTATCGGAAGGCTGATTCTAGAGGGCAGAGTGTAAGGCAAGGGAAGAAGAGGAAGACCAACGAAGATAATCGACCAGCGAATATCGAAGAATGTATGCACATGTCTCTGGCCAATGCAGACGTGCATGCCCTGAACAGAGTGGCGTTCAGAGTATCTACGACGAAAACAACGTTCTGGAAAGAGTATGTCACTTGATATATAGTATCTTTATATTTATCTGTAGTGTACTAATATATTTACATAACTCAACGGATGATACATAATTGTGTAGATAACTTTATGCTGACCTATAGGTATCCAGTAGAGATACTAGCAAGCGCAGACCGATGCAGAAACCTCAGTTGTGAACATCGAGAACGCTATCTTCAGTGGCACCACAAACGAAATTATTTTATGTAAAATGAAAGGAAGCACAGTCGATGCTTGCCATGGATCCAAGATGTCTGGTTTCTATGCTGAGAACATGAATACGGTTAGTAAAATCTTTAATATATTGAGATAGTGTCATGTAAAAGTGAGCATTAATTATACTATAAAACGCATTGTAGTGTCTTCCTGAGGTTGCAGGTTGTGGTTGAAAAATGTTTTACCTCGTCATAGGTTCCCTGTAGCGAATGTGAAACATGATTTTTTAAAAATATATATTTTAACTAGAAGTAATACCCGGCGTTGCGTTGCCCGGCCAGAAAAAAAATAGAATAGATGCCAACTTTATTCTTATAAAATAGGATGAGTTTAAATATTAAGAGTCGACAACGAATTTTGATCTGTTTTCTACAAATAAAAGGGAAAAACAAGACTATCTGTGGCCTGTAGGTCTAAAGCAGACATTTCAGCTACATTTTTTCGAATCAAATAAATCAAAAAAGGAAATATATATATATATATATATACATATATATAATAGGCGCAAAAGATCAGATTATCCCGTAACTAATGACTTTAATAAAAATGCAAATTAAATTGAATGATAAAACAAAAACACGATATCAGTATAAAATGAACCGGGATCAACTGCGTTGTAGATCATTTGTCTATGCACCAGACCACATAATTTCCATACCTAACTGACGTAAAATTTCGTGCTTATGTGTATTTTGTAATTATCTCTACGCAAGAGATTCTTTGAAGAGAATTTTCTGGTGTCACTTTGAAAAAGATGCGAAATGTTCAGTTTTCTGGAATGAATTACCGAACGAATTGGCAGAAACTTTTGTAGGCCATTATATTTCATATGGAAATACATCGTGATCGATAATTGAAATGCAGCAAATCCGATATTTATTAAATACTCCGTTATCCGTTACGGACAAATGTTGGCATCATGCAAACTGTGTGCCTCGGTCACAGAGGGTTAAAAGTCAACCAATCGTTTCATTGGTCACGTTTTGCCAGACACTGGGATATTACTCGTACTTCGAAATTCTTCAAGCTCATTAACATCTTCAATGAATTGTTCATATGTTTGACAATTGTCATTCGTGTACGTTACAAAATGTAGGAACGTATACAACATAAGATAATAAGGAACTAGTGAGCTTATCACAATATATATATATATATATATATATATACATATATATATATATATATATATATATATATATATATATATATATATATATATATATATATATATATATATATATATATATATATATATATATATATATATATATATATATATATATATATATATATATATATATATATATATATTCGAAAACACTTTTAAATATTCTCTCTAACATAGTGTTTAAGTTTTTCGCTTTGTGCACAGAAGTCATGAATTCGAAACCTGCTTGCGTGTCCAACCTATAAAGTGAAATTCTCACTCAGGTCCATTGACACACTCTTGCCAAGCAGTGCCCTTCCTATTTGTGAGGGATGGCGAGAATATGGGGCAACCCGCGTATAATGAGGTAAATCCTCTACGCATTGTCAACCCATTTTTGGTTGGATATTATTGCTACCTACACCACTAAGAACAGCAATGACGCTGACAAAATGTAAACAGGTAAAGAAATTGTGGCACGTTACTAACATAAGAACCGAATTGTACTTATTACGAACACGCATGTTTCCAACGACGACATATAGATGCGAAGCATGGACACTAAATAAAACATTGGTCAAAGAAATAACATAATTTGTATTAAAGTGCTACATAAGAGTTTTCAGAATACCATGGACAGCAAGGAAAGCAAACCAGGTCGTGCTAAGCACAATCAACGTCCAATAATATGTCTTCTCAACATCAAATTTTTAAAAAGATCTTGGTTTTTTTCAATCACTTTAAGAGACATGACTATATGGAGAGAGTGATACTGGAGGAGACAATAGAAGGTAACAGAGGTAAAGGCCGACCAGGACAACGGTAGACAAAAGACATACAAGAATGCCTGCCCTTGTCCCTAAATGTTCAAGACACAGGAGACTTCAATAGATCGGCAAGGAAGACTACGAAGATGACACAGTTAACATATTTAAATGTGATTACAAACTTTCAAGAAGGTTTGACCACATAATATTTCAATGTGATTACAAACTTTCAAGAAGATTTGACCACATAATACTTCAATGTGATTACAAACTTTCAAGAAGGTTTGACCACATAATATTTATTTATTATGTGATTACAAACTTTCAAGAAGGTTTGACCACATAATATTTATTTATTATGTGATTACAAACTTTCAAGAAGGTTTGACCACATAATATTTATTTATTATGTGATTACAAACTTTCAAGAAGGTTTGACCACATAATATTTATTTATTATGTGATTACAAACTTTCAAGAAGGTTTGACCACATAATATTTATTTATTATGTGATTACAAACTTTCAAGAAGGTTTGACCACATAATATTTATTTATTATGTGATTACAAACTTTCAAGAAGGTTTGACCACATAATATTTATTTAGCAACATCCATATAGACTCAAAATGTTCTCTAAAAAGCTGAGAAGATTGATTTAACTGTATTAGTGAATCCACATATGTAATCGTCTCAATGCCTTATCAAAGCGGCACGACTTCTGTATAGAATACCAGTAATAGCACGTAACTCCGTAGCTCCAAGCGATAGTCCCCAGGCCTAGGTTAATCCACAGTCCCGATATTATCCCAAAGCCCAGGATAATCCACAACCCCAGTATAATACCCATTCCCAGGATAATCCACAATCCCAGGATAACCATCAGTTCCAGGATAATCCCCATTCCCAGAATAATCCTCAGTGTCAGAGTAATCCCCAATCTCATTATAATCTACAGAGCAAGGATAATCCCTAATTCAGGATAATCGCCAGTCCCAGGAATCTCTGAAGAAAATGCACTTAATAAACAAGACGACTCGAACAGGATTTACATTCATGAAAACTTGATTACAAGGCGAATTGCTTAACCACAGCACTAGGTAGAATCCCGTGTCCACACAAACTGAGCATACACACACCATACACACCCCATATACTCCCATACACACCCCATACACATCCCTATACACACCCCATACACACCCCATACACTCCCCATACACACCCCTATACACACAAGCATACACACCCCATACACTCCCCATACACACCCCATACACACCCCATACACACCCCATACACACATATTTACTTTTCCATTTACAGCTGCATGTTCTGTAGCAGTAATTGATTAAGTAATATATACAACAATATCTCACGTGATTCATACAAACTACTTAATATATGAAGATCACGTGATTTAAACAAAACGCGTATCAAGTATATTATGAAGGGTCGTATTTGCCCCCTTTAGTGTTAACTGAACCAATGAATACCAAATTATTTACGCAGCAAATAACCAATCAATCACACGTACCTTTTAAAAGAGATTCAGTTTATCTTGCAAGATTCGTAATGAATGTTTCTAGTTTGTTATCCGTCATTCAACAAGGCTTGAGTCTGACTTCAAAGACTTGGAGTGAATTAAACACTCTCAACTGTTAATTCATGATATTATTCACCGTAATCATGAACATTTTGTTGAACTTCTATTTGAAACACAATAAAAATAATCCATAATTGCTATGGATAAACATTAGCCTGTACATTTCAGATGGAGTTAACACAATCTAGGAAATGTAGTCGCCACAAGTATCCTTGGTATTGTTAAACTTTATAGATTTCAAAGTAGCTGCTGTGTTTTTTTGGTTTCAAAATAAAAATGTCATAACAATTCATGAGACATTCTGTTCTCTTGACTAAGAAAATGTGTCTTTCATTGAATTAATGTGAGTCATTTATCTCGATGATTCTCAAACTTAGTGATATGGTCCATCAAACATTTATCTCGATGATTCTCCAAAAAAAAACTGTCAATACTGCATTTTTCTCATTAAGCAGTTGTAGGGAGGGAATTGAATAGCTGTGTGATAAAGGCCGCATGCTCTTGCTGTCATGTACAGGGTGATTTTTTTAATTTACCCTCCGACAGAAAAAAAAAACCAGTGCTTACCGGGGATAGAACTCTAGACATCACTAGTATGAGAGACCAGCACCCTAACATCTCTCCATGCGCTACACCCTGAAACTTAGTGATCTGGTCAATAAAAAGTTTATCGCGATGATTCTCAAACTTAGTGATATCGTCAATCAGAAGTTTGTCTCGATGATTCTCAAACTTAGTGATATGGTCAATCAATGGGTCAGATCACTGGAAGTTACGAACACAAAAGAAACAATTGTAAAGAAACTTGTCTAATTTCTCCACAGAAATTTCATTTAATGATTAGTATCATCATGTGTCGTAGGATTGCGTAGTCGATCATTGATCACAATATCCTGTCTGCAGTAATCTGCATCAGCCCTACTGATAACTTTCTACCATGCAAAAAATAATATCTAGAATCTTCTCTCTTTGCCACCGTCTCTGTCTCATTTTGCCTGGTGTTATTTTGTAATCAAAACTTATTTTCTCATAACCTTGGTAGACAAAAATGGACTGTTTGTTTCGGATATTATGACCAGTTTGGCTGTCAGGGTGTGACAGTGACTTATATTTCAGGGTACAAGTTTGGTCTTATATTTCAGGGTACAAAGTTTGAACTTATATTTCAGGGTACAAAGTTTTTATTATATTTCAGGGTACACAGTTTGAACTTATATTTCAGGGTACAAAGTGTTTATTATATTTCAGGGTACAAGATTTGGACTTATATTTCAGGGTACAAAGTTTGAACTTATATTTCAGGGTACAAGATTTGGACTTATATTTCAGGGGACTTATATTTCACTGTACAAAGTTTGGACGTATATTTCAGGGTACAAAGTTTGGTCTTATATTTCAGGGTACAGGTTTTGACTTATATTTCAGAGTTCAAAGTTTGGACTTATATTTCAGGGTACAAGTTTGGACTTATATTTCAGGGTACAAATAAAAGGTCTACTGCATTCTTGATAGGCATATAGTAGAAGGCGAGTAAGGAGAATTAAGGTATACTCTGACAACCTGTCCCATGTATCAAGTTATTATTGTCACTGCATGATTATCTCGTTTTCTTTCTTTTATCATCTATCAACAAATCCAAATGGGTTACGAAGAGATGAACGTGAGTGAATATTGCATCTTCGTCCTTTTGTGGCAGACACCTAAGTGGCAGGAAATGCTAGATATGCAGTCATTGCAGATGGGTCAATACATCTTTCAGAAGAATACTGAAACAATTATCACCAGATCTGTATGATGTACTATGGGCAGAACAGTATGATTCTGGATAATGTCACACTGGATACTGTAACACTGGATACTGTCACACTGTATATCTTCACACTCGATATCGCCACAGTGCATACTGTCACACCGGATACTGTCACACTGGATATCGTCACAGTGCATACTGTCACACTGGATACTGTAACACTGGATATCGTCACAGTGCATACTGTCACACTGGATACTGACACAATGGATACTGTCATACTGGATACTGTCACACTGTATACTGTTACAGTGGATATTGTCACAATGGCCACTGCCACATTAGATACTGTCACAATGGATACAGTAACAGTCTACACTGTCACACTGGATACTGTAACACTGGATACTGTCACACACGAAACTGTCACACTGGATGCTGTCACACTCGATACCGTCACAGTGGATACTGTCACAATTGATTCGGTCGCAGTAGATACTGTCACATTGGATACCATCACCCTGGATACTGTCAACTGGATACTGTTACAGTGGACCCTGTCTCACTGGATACAGTCACACTGGATACTGTAACATTGGATACTGTCATACTGGATACTGCCACACTGTATACTGTCTCACTGGATACAGTCACACCGGATACTGTCTCACTGGATACAGTCACACTGGATACTGTCTCACTGGATACAGTCACACTGGATACTGTCACACTGAATACTGTCTCACTGGATATTGTATCCCTGGATACTGTCTGACTGGATACAATCACACTGGATACTGTCTCACTGGATGATGTCTCACTGGATACTGTCACACTGGATACTGTCTCATTGGATATTGTCTCACTGGATACAGTCACACTGGATACTGTCACGCTGGTTACTGTCTCAATGGATACAGTAACACTGGATACTGTAACGTTGGATACTGTCACGCTGGATACTGTCTCAATGGATACAGTAACACTGAATACTGTAACGTTGGATACTGTCACACTGGATACAGTCACACTGGATATTGTCTCACTGGATACTGTCACACTGGATATTGTCTCATTGGATACAGTCACACTGGATACTGTCTGACTGGATACAATCACACTGGATACTGTCTCACTGGATGATGTCACATTGGATACTGTCTGACTGGATACAGTCACACTGGATACTGTCTCACTGGATACAGTCACACTGGATACTGTAACATTGGATACAGTCACACTGGATACTGTCTGACTGGATACAGCCACACTGGATACTGTAACATTGGATACAGTCACACTGGATACTGTGGCATTGGATACAGTCACACTGGATACTGTATCATTGGATACAGTTACACTGGATACAATGGCACTGGATACAGTCACATTCCATACTGTCTCACTGGATACAGTCACACTGGATACTGTCTCACTGGATACAGTCACACTAGATACTGTGACACTGGACAGCCTTCCTTCCAGTACTAAACGTTCATGCTAATACTCCCTAACACAACCATACCTAGGAGACAACGTACCTCTTGTGGGTTCGAGTGTCGTCTGGGTTACTCAAATGTTCAAGATGGGCTATGCTAGAACATGTATGGTTTATCATGAACTTCTTGGGAACAGTAGTATTAGCTGATGGTATTTTTATTATCATCATTACCATTATAAACATTATTATCCTCATTATCATCATTGACTTCTGATGTATATATATATATATATAGCTTTGTTGGCCTTATTCTTGATTCTTGTTTAGGAACAAGCGTCACGGCACTGGATCATTCCCATATATGCTCTGCTTGCCGTTCCGTGAGCCATCTACAAGTGTAAAAATTCAGTGTCCCAGTCAGTCTTCTGCTAGCATCAATCTCCCTTTGTCTATCATTGTTTTTTTCTCTAGACGTCTATGGTGTTCTCAACATTCTTTTGAAAGATATTTCTCTGTGTCCTCTAGTGCCCACTTGTTTGTTTACTGATTTCCCATCATTATTAATTACATATTCTATGAAACTAATGAGAAAATGTAAGGTGATTGCAAATAAAGTAAATAGGTTACTATATCAATATAAAATAATAAAATATAGAAAATAACAATAAATAAAAGGAACAAACACAAACAATCAACGTGTCGGTCCAATTGGGACCTTTAAAGATAACAAAAATAGTTAAGAACTAAAGACCATAACGAATATAAACAAAATGGATCTCTCCCACCAGGAAATCAACAAAAAGACACACCAGATCAGTGCAACACAATTCCAACAAGTGCACATCGATGCCTTCAACATGTCCAAACTATGAAATTCCCAAAGATGAAAGACGCAGAACCAAGAAAAGGGGACACCAAACAGCACTGCCAAGAACGGGGAGGGGAGCAAGTGGGCAACGGGAGACAAAAGGGGAAAGGACAGAGAAAGACAATTCACGTAGGAGCGGGGGGGGGGGGCACAAATAGACACAGGGAACAAAGAAATGTGCAAAGAAGAATAGCATTTGCCAGCACAGGATAGACAACAAAAATACACACACATTAAAAGCAAAATCACGAACCAAACTTGCACACATTCTACCGGACAAACACAGATAACTATAAATATAAGCACATATACATACAAACAACCAGACATACAGAAGTATATAGTGATTTCACAGTGCACATTGAAACATAGACACATACATGTACATAGGTACATATATATATATATATATATATATATATATATATATATATATACTATATATATATATATATATATATATATATATATATATATATATATATATATATATACATACACACAAATACACATATATACATTTACATACATATATATACATATACACATATATATATACATATATATACATATATATATACACATATACACATACACACATATATATATATATGTATATATACATATATGTATATATAGTATATATATAAATATATATATATAATATATATATATATATATAATATATATATATATATATATATTATATATATATATATATATGTATATATACATATATGTATGTATACATTGTTATTTTCTATATGTTATTATTTTATATTGATATAGTAACATATTTATTTTTTTTTGCATTTACCTCTATTTGTATGGTGGCTGCGGCACTTCCTTTTTGTCGGGTCATCCTCCGATATTCGGGTTATTTATATGAGAAAATTTAACAACGCCTATTTAATCTCGGTCGCACAGGGAAGTACATGGAAAGTAAAGGGAAGTAGCATTGTAACAAGTCATGCATGTTGTAAAAGACGACCAATACCGCTATTACGTTTGGGGTTGACTATCACATTTTATAAAGTAAACCAAACGTCGTGCTGATTTCTGGCACGAAATATGGCAGGCCGTGAGGCTCACATATCACAGCTAAACTGTAAGCTATGACACAATGTATACCAATAATCCACATCCTGCTAATTTGTTAGCATTTCAGAGAGAACACAAACGAGAAAGACGAAGTCCACATTGGACTGACATTCATAGTTCAAAGAGATCTACCTCTCCACAAGTAGTAGGCATTAAATGGCTAATGTCCTAAGTGTGAACAGTGACATTATAGCATGTCAGCTTTCTCTACCACCACATTTTATATTATAGCAAGACATCTGATGAATGATGTCCAACCAAAATAATAACATCACATAATATAGTCACATAAAATTACATCACAAATGATGGATGTGATACAATTATAGCATCACAATATTTACACAACATAATCCCATGTTTTTAAATTGTGTGCAAGTACAAAATAATTCAGTTTTGCATAGTATGTATATAATATCGATACTCAAGATTACCATGTTGGTTCATAAAACGTGCTTCCCTTGGCACTAGCAAAAAGACGCGTGTCCAGTGCAGGATTTGCGTATAAGCTAAACAATCTATAGCTTAGTGCCCCTACTTTCTTGGGAACCCCCAAAAAAATCATATTTGGCACTGACATATATACTATCTGGACTTATAAAGGGCCCCTTATCTCAAATATCTTAGGGCCTTATCTAGTCTAAATCCGGCGTTGCTCGTGTCTTGTCTATTGTTTTATTATGTTAACAATTTTTTTAAAAAAAAACACATTTAAAACAAAACCCCCAAAGGTTCAAAGATTCAAAATTGCACTACATATAATCATTATATGACATGCTGATATAAATATAGCCTTCTTCAGTTGGTTCGTATGTTGTTTAACATTTCTACACTGCAAGCTGAGTTTTCTTGATAACTTCTGATATATGTGAAAGTTTCCAAAATTTGCAATAATGTTTTCTGTGGATATCCGTCTTTTTGGGGCCAGTGCTCTTCTCGAAAATGGTGTAATGTATTTATAATTAACATTAAAATTAAAATTAAAAAAACCACGGGAAAGTAAAGGTTGAGAGTCACTGCTCGAACGGACATTTTAAAATGTTTTTCATGTCAAGCTATGTTGTTGAATCACTGATCCGTATCGATTTTTATTGGTTTTTAGGAATCAGTGAGTACTCATGATCCATCTTTTGTTGTACTCGTAGAGAATTTCAAACCTGAGATTATGTTGTGGAATTATGTGATGTTATACTTGATTACCATTCACTATTTGTTACCCTGTAATTTTATATGATTATCTTATGTGATTTTGTTATTTCATCTCACGTCATTCATCATATGTCATGTTATAATATAATTTCACATCATTCATATGTCATGTTATAATATAATTTCACATCATTCATATGTCATGTTATAATATAATTTCACACCATTCATATGTCATGTTATAATATAATTTCACATCATTCATATGTCATGTTATAATATAATTTCACATAATTCATATGTCATGTTATAATATAATTTCACATCATTCATATGTCATGTTATAATATAATTTCACATCATTCATATGTCATGTTATAATATAATTTCACAATCATACATATGTCATGTTATAATATAATTTCACATCATTCATATGTCATGTTATAATATAATTTCACATCATTCATATGTCATGTTATAATATAATTTCACAACCATTCATCATATATCATGTTATAATTATATCATTTGATTTGATATCTTTCATCACATTCTTTTGTAATTTTATTTCATATAATTAATCATATGTGGTTTTGCCAGGGTCCAGAACTGAAGTTGATATGTGAAGTTTTCCCAGGGCCGGAATTGAAGATCATATGTGGAGTTTTGTCAGGGCCCGGAACTGGAAATCATATGTGAAGTTTTGCCATAATCCTGAACTGAAGCTCATAAAATTGACCATCCATGAATGTCGTAAGAGTCAACTAAGAATATTTAAGTGGTGTGTTAAATACCACGCACCATAGCGAGTCACAGTGATCCAGAAGCAACGAAGAAATCGGATGCATGAGGCCAAAATGAACACATACCACATCCTGGTTGTAAATAATAATATACGCAATCCGTTTTCCGGAATACTTCCTGCAGCCTACCGGAGTACGGGAACAAACGCAGAAGAAGATATGTGACATCATCAGTTGAAACATTGACACGAAAGATTATAGCTAAACAATGTGTGTGCGTGCTTGTTTCTGCGTGTGTTTCTGCATGTAAGTGTGTGGCTAACTAACCATTGCATATTCTTGTCAATTCTCTTATTAGGACCGTGACCGTCTACTGTATGAATCTTATTGGCTAATTGAAAAGCCAGCCTTAATGCTGTTTTGTGTTACAATTCTATTTGTTTTCATTTGCAGTTACACAAAATATAATCGTAATTATCAATAAAATTCATAGAAATTGTCGAATAACTCATTAACAAAGACGGATTTTTCAATTAGACATTAGGTCTTATAAAATAGATGACCAGGATTGCAACAGTCACACTAGCTGAGCCATGACAATTACTCATCGAATCAAACCAACAGCATGATGCAGAATAACACTCTTACAGAAATGTGTAATGATTCGTTCAGAGTAAATCAACCCTGGTCTCCAGCTGAGCGTATATAACAGTGACTTAGTTGTCAGATGTTGGTCAGTGTTACTGAAGTGAATGCATACATTTGGTTGAAGAGCGATGGTGTATTTGTTTCATATTAATGGCATAATATTTCAACAAAACCTCTTACAAATATGACATCGTAGTCCACACTCTCTATATAAAGGCTGGGTGGAGGTTTGTTTGTTTTGCGTTCGCTCCATTGTAACCAGCATGGATATACGTGTGATTTCCGCCGGGAGCGTGTTTACTTTGTGCTACCGTTATGCGCCTTGTAGGCCTAGCACATCCAAGTTCGGCATGTCTTGACAATTCAGGTGGGCTACCCTAGCCTGTGACAGCCTCCCTATCTGTCGCCAGGCACGCGTGTGTGTGGTTTTTTTTTTTTTGCTAAGACGATTTTTGCTCACGTCTGTCGCGCACGAGTTGTTCCACTGTCTATGAACTTGCCTCATGTAATTAGACGTACTGTGCCTGTGCCATCGGGTACTGAACCGTTTTCTCATCCTTGAGCCTAGTTCCTTAAGAGGAAGAACTCACCAGACGAGTTGGACCCTGGCTCTTTCGCCTTCTTAGCCGAGGTGTCATTCACCGACATCGTGGACCCCTTGCCCAAGTTCGAGTCTCACACCACGCGTTTGAGAGCTAGGTGTTCCCGAGCTGAGCGACCTTGTCCCAATAGCGCATGAGCCCATCAGATACTGAACCCCTTTATCTCTGCAAGTGTATTTCCGGTATAGGAAAGCTTGACAGTAGAATTGGGCCAGGACTGCCATCTTTGTCCCTTTTTTGCCTGAGCCTATCGGTTTCGGCACCCTTTCTCTTTGCGAGAATGTTTCCGGTATAGGAAGGATCGACATTAGAGTTAGGCCAAGTCTTGTTGCTTTGCTAGGCGCCCATTATTGGGTATGTGTCTCTGTCTTTAATCAAGTAACTAGAAGCTCGCCACGAGCTAACAGAGCTTGTAGTTTCCATTTCCGTAATCGTTTTCACTTTCTATTTGCAGTTGACGCTGCCCGCTAGCGCTGTTCTGCCCTTTCATGCTTTTTTCTTTGGTCGCCCCTCAAATATTCGGACTGGACTAACTAGCTTCACTGTATGTCGACAGTGTCGCTGTATGTGGTGTTGCTGGTGGTGTCGGAGATACTGTCTGTCTTTTATGCATTCAAATCTCTTTCCATCTTCTAACCTCCACATTCTCGGACACAATCCCCAAAAGATTTGGCCAGAATCTGCTCGAGCTGCTGTATTTCTGTTACCAGGGTGCACCGCGAGGAGGTACATTTGGGATCTTGGTTATCTTGCTAACCCTGGCTCCACCGAGAGCAATGCGTTCCCTGTGCACCCCTGGGTGGAGGTGAGAATGCGAGAGGACGGAAAGGCTGGGATAAAGGGGTTTGAAATCTACCTCATTTAGAAAATTAGAACCCTGAAAATCTATGTAATACTAAAATATGTCACTACGGAGGCTAGAGTCTCAGTTAGCCAGTGAGTCTCATATAGTAGGCGGTCATTGTTCTACGTGCACTGAGTAAAACAGGCAGGGTTTAGTTAGCCACACACATACACACATGCACACATACGCGCACACCCCACGCACATATACGCACACACACACACGTATACACAGAGATACAAAATGTAGTAGCATGGAACATGCCGAAACTGAGTAAACCGTCTTACTTTACCCCTAATGTTTTCCTCAATAGAAAACTTACCAAATATCTGCTGAAAACAGAATGTAAGAGATGTCCAATAATGCGCAAAGTAGTCTCGCCGTTATAACTACTCTTACAAGGTCCCGCTCGCCGTTATAACTACTCTTACAAGGTCCCGCTCGCCGTTATAACTACTCTTACAAGGTCCCGCTCGCCGTTATAACTACTCTTACAAGGTCCCGCTCGCCATTATAACTACTCTTACAAGGTCCCGCTCGCCGTTATAACTACTTATATAAATAATAAATAAATAAAAATCGGGATTCACGTGTAAATTTTCCCTGAATAACATTGCAATCGTTGTCGATATTGACTACCTTCTTCTTGAACCTCCACTCATACGACCACATATATCTCTCTTATAAAGTTGACAATCTGTCTCTCAATCTTTTCACATCGCCATACAGTCTTCACCTCAGGTTGGTTAGTTAGAGCCTCCTTTTCCTCTATTACTTTCATTCAGATGACACTCTTGAAGCACATGTTCTACTTTCTGCCTGTCTTTTCGACATGGACACTTCTATCTGACTAAATTTCCGCGTATTTTATACGTGGCTGTTGAGAATAAAGTGGCCAGTTCTAAGTCCGAAATTTGTAATTATAGTCTCTTCGTGGCAGTGAGTAATACCCATCTCACGATCGATACCCAATTGCAGCTGAGTAGTTCTACTCTTGGCATCGGTATTGTAACCAAATTACTTCTCTAATCTTCGGCAATCTCTAATTTCATCGTTACTTTCTAGTTACCTCTCTCAACATTAATCCCCTCATGTCTCAGGGGATTAGTATAATAAATCCTTGCAAGTCCCCAAACAGATCTTGATCCACAATTTTCTTGCAACATTTTTATCAGGAGACATTTGTAGTTTACGTTAAAGTTTCTCTTGGTGCCGTATGACATTGATAAAACATATGCAAGTAAAGAACAAATATGAACATCTAATGATAGAATGCATGGAACAATACAGAAGGAAGAATCCAGAAAGAAATTGGACAATAAATGGGACAGCGTAAGGAGAAGCATCAAATGAAAATTTACCAAGAAAAGCCAAGAACAAACAATCGTAAATGGCGATAAAATATTAGAAATAATGTCAGAAAAGAGTGAAATTTAAAAATACCTTCGCCCCTGTGTTGCTATGGCCTGAAAGGGGAGCACAGAACAGCAACACTGTTTACCTTCCACGCATGTCGTAAAAGGTGACTAAGGAAGTTATGGGATGGAGTTGGCTGTCCCATCCCATATAGGGTCAGTGACCCAAAGCCATGCTGAAGTTGGATGTGTCAGGCCGAAAGGCGCAGATATCGCAGCAATGCTGTAAACCATGACACAGCGCATCCCTTTCTACGGACTACATCCTGCTAATCTGCAGGAGTTTGAGAAGAACGCAGAAGAATAAGAAAAAATACCCTAACATATTTCACTTATAGACAAAGAGATACGTAACATTTGCAGAGTAATAAATTAATAATGACTAGAAACAAAGTATTGGAGAAGTTTAAACCATGGATACAATGTTATGACTGCAGATGTTGTGAGATGACATAAACACTGATGATGGTAATAATAATAAAATAATAATAATAATAATAATAATAATAATAATAATAATAATGGTCTGTTACGTGTCTACAGACCGTCAGAGTGTAGTGTACAATTTCAAATGGACTATTTGGCTCATAAAATTTATATGATTGTTTTGGACAGGTTTTATGTACAAAATGTCTGGCCCATTTACACAAACTGTCTCACGGATCTGTTGATGTTTCAATGGATTGGAAATGTAAATACAACAGAAAACAAGCAGAGCTGCGGGAGATGTCAAAACATCTTCCAATGCCAAACTACTGAATGCATTATATACTGTCTAGAAAATAAAAAACAGGCCCCAAAAAATGTTGCTTTAATGCTTACATCAGGAATTGGATATACAACAAACATGTATATTAAGAAGAAGAAGAATATTAAATATATATATATATAATACTACTGATAATAGTCAAAAAGAGCAGGCAATACTAATATAAAGATACAACTTGCGATGTATCAAATTTGATGAATGGGTAGGGGTTGTAGAGCAAAAATCTTTAATATTGTGGCTCGCTGGGCTGAATTGACATTGTCTATTTTCCAATACAGCCAGCACACTTTGTTTTCAAATTCATTTGAGTTACCGGTACAAGTAACGTATCCTCTAATACAAGAGCGAACGTCAGCAAACATCGATCTCTGTAGGCTGAAAAAATTCAAACAATACTTTTTTCCTGTTCTTAATTTCTACCTAATTAAAGCGAATATTTTTCAGCCGGTTCTCTTTACACAAGTACTAAATTCTATTGTTGGAATTTGTACACATTTATATACGTAAGTTTTGTGTGTATCAGTTATTACAATTAATATTTTCTAAACTCAGATTTCAATAAGCATAGTAATTTTAGCTCATTCTCGTTACCAGTAAAAGTGGTTCGACGGGCTACGATTAGTCTACATGTCTCGCTACCGGTAAAAGAGGTTTGACGGGCCAGGGTTAGTCCAGAGGTTGTTTTTGTCCAACCATATTGTTCAGTGTTCTGTTTAATGTGTGGCTGTGTGTATATGTATTGGGGATCTGCATGTCTTAGTGTAGAGCCGCTTGCTTTGTGCTGAAGATATTGCGGGTTCGAATCCCTGTGACGATGCCTAGTTTATAAATTTATTTCTTGAGTTACGTGCTATCAGGGATACTCTCGGCAGACTGGATCATTTCGTTAGGGGGATTGGAGTTTATGTGGGGTAACCGGAATACAATGCATTCGATCCTCTACGCTTCTCCAACCATGTTCAAGTGTAGAACAACTTGACACACAAAATAAATTATTTTGGAAATATTTGTGAAAAGACTGATTTATTCGTAACTTAGCACATTAATAACCGGAACGCGTGCCCGTGTTGTTAGAACGCCATTGATGTCCCAGGTTCAATCCACGGTTGGATTATAATTTTTTGTCCTTCGGAGATACAATCAAAATTCTTCCTGTACATGTCGTGGTGTCCGCTATGACAAAGCCTCTCTTCACTCCTTCAAGGGAACACGTACAGTAAAGAAAGTTCTTAGCACATTAACTTAACTTTTGGACGGTACGAGAATTTCTGTAGATTTTAATTCATTACATTGAGCAGAGGGGTTTCAAAATTAAAAAAAATAATTTATGAGAAGATAAACCAGGATTGCGATTTTGCCCATGGACAATTTATTGCCATGGTTCTCAAATGTGGCCATTTTTAAAAGCTCTAATTTATTATGTCTTCTGTTGGTCTTTTTAATATATATTACTCCATATTTCCTTGCTTAGGTTTGGTTAAAAAATTGTGTGGCAGGTTCATTTGGGGATACTAACTCGTTTCTACACACCGTATGTTGTAGTCATGAATAAATGTAAAAATGATGAGTACATGTAAAATGTTTTGGTACATGTAAAATGATGAGGACATGTTTGGTACATGTAAAATGATGAGTACATGTTTCGTACACGTAAAATGATGACTACATGTTTGGTACACGTAAAATGATGAGTACATGTTTGGTACACGTAAAATGATGACTACATGTTTGGTACACGTAAAATGATGACTACATGTTTCGTACATCTATTTGATAATAATCTGTTCATGATGTCCAGCTGGAATGATGTTACTGTAATCAGTCAGACTTGATTTATAACAAACTATGAGAACATACATTTTCCTGACAGCAAAACGTTATAAATAATAGACATTACATCAGCTGAAAATATAGTTACTACATAGTAAAAAGTAAGAAAATGTAGTTAATACATAGTGAAAAATAAGAAAATATAGTTACTACATAGGGAAAATGGTACTATTATTGCGGTCCAACCACCGTTTTCGTTCTTGTTTTCCATCAGTGTCTACCGATGCATTTTGTTGTTTCTTGATTTAAATATTATATAAATAAATAATCAATAATTAATTCAAATATATCACCTTTTAGGGTTAGGGTTACGGGTTAGGGTTAATTATGTTTTACATAACTAATCCTAATCCTTACCATAAACATAATCATATTTAAATTAATAAATGATAAACATAAACTAATAAAGATAGGCAATGGAAATGATCACACAGGTTGGAGCTAATTGGCAAAATGAGGGTTGGACTGTGATCACAGTACCGTTAAAAGTAAGATAGATAATTTTAATGTGCACACAATGTTTAAGTATTGTTATTGTTTTTTGTTATTGTTTTCATGTCTACAAAAAGATCAACTCTCAAAATAACATTAACATAACTAAAATGAAGTAGCAATAACATGTATTTGTCCTTGTGAAATGAATGTTGATAATTTTAGACAATTAATCAAGTTTAAATAATTGTAGAAATGTGAAAATTAAGCATACCTTTAGTCAAGCAAAATGAATTAAACAGGTTACTAAAACACTTACCTTGCCTATTAATAAAAATATATAAAAAATTATATATAAAAAAACATACAATAAAACTAAACAGGGCAATTCTCCACGTATCGGCTCAAATTGAACCTAATTCAAGAGACAAACAACAGAAACAACAAAATAAAAAACAAAATAGATGACTTGATTTCATCAAGCCCCGTCTCCATAACGCAGGGATGGCAACGCATCTAGTAAAAGAGAAAATGTGTGCATTAATTATAAACAAACAGAAAGTGGAAAATTAGAGGCAATATAGATGTAGTTGGGATGTTTATAATGAGTGCAAGAATAATAAAAGAAAAAGATAAGAAAAACACCCCTTTTGTCACTTTATCAGACAGGCAGATTTTAAGAACATAGTCACAACAGTCAAGACTGAAGGGAACAGAGACAGGTGGGGACGTGAGAAAATATTCGTTTGACAACCTAGCAAGGCTTGGAAACAACGATCCTGATAACAATACTGTGAACAGAGAACCATGGTCACCTACGCCAACCAGAATGGCATATGATAATGATAGATGAGTAATGATGAGGTTGTGTGGTGGTGGGGTGAGTGGGTTTGGGGAAGGAAGCATACAAGAAGAATAATCATTTGAAAACGCATGGAATGAATGTGAAACCAAATATAGACATAGACTTTGTGTACAAACTTTTAGTAGTTTGTACACAAAATATTAATTTGGCCACTTTGACAATTGATTTACCATCAAATTTGGCCGTGATCTGTTTGAATCATCTTGTAATACTACTTCACAATAGGTTATCAAGCTTCCATTTGATATCTGCTGCATCACATTTGAAGTATGACAGATGCTTTTTTTTTAATTGTACAGGAAGCTTTATTTTTATCCTAGACAATATTTGCTGGATAATTTTGCTTCGTCTATGCATACACGATCAATCGCTTTCTTCATCTTCGCCCACTCTTTTATAACTTTATTTTATCACTTTTACATGTGTATCCTACTTTCACTAGCAAGTATTTTATTAGCAAGACTTGATATTAATTTAATCTACAGTGGTTCTTAAAATTCTGAAATCGTTATCTCTGACCCACTTTGACTATACCAGGTGTCGGCACAACATGGAGGCCATGTTGATATTTTCACTAGCCCTAGGATTATGAAAATGAAGCATCTTACGCGTTAAGAGACATATCAAAAATATTATGGCATCGTTTTACATGAGAAAATGTCCAATCCAGGTCGACTCAAAACAGATTTCCCACATCTGCAATATAAAAATATTTTGCTTCCGTGGACCACCGGCCCACCATGTTTTTATAACGCTCATTTTGGAGATTTTGGGGGAATTATATTTTAATCTACACAGTTCCTTGGTTTGAGTGGTACTCCTGACATGCGGGTGACGTTTTGTTATTTGTTAAGAATGATGGAATACATATGGCCAAACATATAATATATAACGGCCAAACTTAGAATACATGTGACCAAACCTTAGAATACATGTGACCAAACTTAGAATACATGTGATCAAACTTAGAATACATATGACCAAAACTTAGAATACATGTGACCAAACTTAGAATAATATAATAAAGTTATTCTGATTAATGGTAACAGACATGGCAACACACATGGTAATTCACATGGTAACAAATAAACAGGAGTAACGTATGGGAAACCCGAGTGCAGTGAAGCCAATTCTCTACGCCTTCCTTGGAGTAGAAAAATACAAAACAAAACTCACTACGTGACTGCTTTTTGTTTACACAAAGAAAATGCATGGAAATGTTCAAGTATGAATTACCAATGTAATCCATTTCTCTAACTTTGTATCTTAACTAACTGATTTGATCTTAACTAACTGTTTCTATCTTATCTGTTTTTATCTTATCTAACTGTTTGCATCTTATCTAACTGTTTGTATCTTATCTAACTGTTTGTATCTTATTTAACTGTTTGTATCTTATCTAACTGTTTGTATCTTATTTAACTAAATGTATCCTGTCTAAGTGTTTTTATCTTATCTAACTGTATGTTATCTAACTAGTTTTAGATGATCTAACTGTTTGTATCTTATCTGTGTGTATCTTGTCTAACTGTTTGCATCCTGTCTAACTGTTTGCATCTTATCTATCAGTTTGCATCTTATCTATCAGTTTGCATCTTATCTATCAGTTTGCATCTTATCTAACTGTTTGTATCTTATTTAACTAAATGCATCCTGTCTAAGTGGTTTTATCTTATCTAACTGTATTTTATCTAACTAGTTTTTAGATGATCTAACTGTTTTATCTTAATTAACTGTTTGTATTTTATCTAATTCAGTGTATCTTATCTCACTGTTTGTATCTTATCTGTTTCAGCTGATCTAATTGTGAGTATATGATCTATCTGATTGTATCTTATTCTAACTGTTTTTATCTTATGCGGTTCTATCTTACCTAACTGCTTGTATCTTATCTAATTGCTTGTATATTATATAATGGATTGTATATTAGATATCTTATCCAACTCAGTGCAGTTTATTATTGTCTGTTAGTCTACATTCTTAAATCGTCGATTTACCTCTCTTGGACAAAGATTCTATTACATTTCCAGCAGGATGTAGTCTAAAAATGGAGGTTCTGTGCATTACATTTTCGTTGCTCCAATGGCCCAACACATTCGAATTCGGCTAATTACAACATTTTGCTGATTTTGAATTTCTATTTGATGTTTACCAATTGGTATTTTTATATTTTAAAAGTAATACGTTTTTAATTCTAATTTCGTTCTTTATGTATTAGGTATTAGGAAGTATGTCTGTTGATTATAATCTTCGCACAGTAGATACGCCATAGGTGCTCACATCTCCGCTTCAGTATATCTTTTAGGGTATAACGGCTGATGGTTCAGGTGCTATGTTGGTACTCTTTTTCAAATCTTAGGCAGAGTTTTCTACGGGATACAACCATCCTCACTCCCAATTCGCGCATTCTCTATGTTGACTCATACTCATTCATCTCAAATTCCTCTATATTTTTACTATCGATTTGAATTGTTCCTTCAGACACTGGCTTCAGACCAATTATACATTTAGAAATAGTGTATATGGTGGTCTCAGAACTGAAAATTGAAATTCCTTATCATGCTTAATAAATGCTCACAAAAGAAGGATACAGAGCTTAAAGAATTATAATTTTGCGGACATCTGCATTGAGTAAAGCATTCATGGAGTGCATTTTGTATGAACGCAAATCTGACGTATCATGCTATGAAAAAGTACTCTTTGAGAGTGTTGACATTTAAATAGTAGATTCTCAAACTACACATATGAAATGCAGGTTTGAAGATCTTCCTAATTTATAGTTTCTTGAATTAGTATATCATAATAAATTCAAAGGTTACATCACATAATTCACCTCAGAATACATTGAATAGTTTAATAAAACAGCGATAAATTGTTTGATATTAACCTATTACTAGAAAATGAACTTCATAACGTATACGCAGATGAGACAAAGAACTCTCCTCCTAAAAAACTCCTGAAATATTATGGTATAAATGTCCTAGATGCACAGTCTATCAGGAAGTATCACGACGATTCCGTGTATTTTTGAATATACCTACCACTACAGGCAGCATTGAAAGAAGTAGGACCACCCTGTAGAGAATCAAAATATATCTAAGACATTTTATGGAGAACAATCATCAGTCATGTTTTAATTCCTTGGCTATTGAGATGAATCTATTGAGCGCCTCTTTCATCAGAATAAACATTTATTGAGAGGGTACTGAACACCTTCGCAGACAAGAATAATGGGCACCTGAGCTGCATTACATGATTATATAAAGTATTGTTTTTTTAAATTTAAAATAAGTAATATTTTATATAGTACCGTAAATACGTGTTTCTGGTGAGAATAAAGGGGGCGGGGGGGGGGTAAGTTTTCTGCCTACTAACTAAAAAGGTCATGCATCGTCTCCAATCTAAAAGTTTACTCTATGCCCCTAATAACCATCAACATTCCGTGCTTGTAAATCAATGTAACTCTCAACATGACATGATTATAAATCCATGTAAGTCTCAACATGTCATGCTTGTAAATCAATGTAACTTCCAAAATTTCATGATTGTAAATCTATGTAACTCAGCATTTCATGAAAATTATCATCAATTAATGATATAAATTTCCTCTTGAACTATTTATGATCATGAATCTGTTCATACAGACGATCTTCTGGTATGTCCATTTATGGAGGTGCTAAAATCTTAAATTTCCCGTTGGAGCAATACCATCTTTACCATTCTGTACCACCAGAAGAAATAGGTAAAATGTACCTCTACAAGATTAACTAAATTTGACATTTCTGAAGCCGTCTAATTTGTAAGACGACGTGCAGTGGTAAATGAATACAAGTACACATTCCCCGTGTTACTTTCTGTACAAGAAGAGACTTCATCTGTTCAAATGGCTCCTGATTAAGCATAAATATAAAACATGTTGGTTCCTTGGAAAACAACCTTCTTCTTCTTTTGCGTTCGTTCTCAAATTCATGCAGATTATCAGGATGTAGTCCGGAGAACGGAAAGCGTTGTGTCTTGGTTTACAGCATTGCTGCGATAGCTGCTTCTTTCGGCCTGACACATTCAACTTCAACATCGCTTTGGGTCACTGACCCTATATGGGATGGGATAACCATCTCCATCCCTTAGTCGTCTCTTACAACATGCATAGAAGTTAAACAGTGTTGCTATTCTTTGCTCCCCTTTCGGGCTCCGGCAACATACGGGGCGAAACAGCATTCTAAAGTGAGACATTTGAGAGAGATTTTTTTCTCAGATATTTATTGGTAATTTTGTGTATAAATTGTGACGACAGACAATGAAAACACAGTAATAGTCATACAAGTCAGTTTAGAGGGCTGCTTTCCAATGAACGCGCACAATTTCTATATTAGGTTGGTCACGATTGGCTTCGTTTTATCTCGGGTTTTATATATATATATATATATATTTATATATATATATATATATATATATATATATATATATAATATATATATATATATATATATATATATATATATATATATATATATATATGTATACTCCCTTCCTCTCAATGATGTAGTAAGTCGTCTATCAGTCTGAACTCTGGTTTTCCATATATGCCCCAAACCTCTCAATGAAGTAGTAAACCACTAATCCTTTATAGCACGTAACTCCGTAGCTTCCCATGATAATCCCTACCTGGGCATCTCCGAAAGAATTAACTATGTAAAGAAGACTACGAGTTGGATTCAAGCCCGTACCCTTTTGAGCGCTAAGCGAACATGTTAACAGCCAAACCAGGAAGATCACTAAACACGTTCCCTGAAAAGAATGACAAAAATGAGCACAAAAAATGAGATAGAGAGAGGGAGAAAGAGATAGAGATAAAGTATTGTGAGATAATATGTATGTGTATGTTGGAATATGTCTAAAATTTACACGAATTTACTACAAAAAACAGTAAATATACCTGTCTATACGTGAAATCATCAATTTATATCTAAAACATTTCTGTACAAATTAACTTATCTACACATTACTGGCTATACATTTGTCTGCAAAATTCTCCTAAAATAAATTTTGCAACATGCTTATGACATGTGCGGAATTCCGGCAGTCTGTTATTGAAACTGAAACACATCTTTGATGGTGGGGGCGTTGAAACAAGGAATGGGAGACAATTTAGAGTTGAAGGGAGATAACTTGATAAGATTACGAGAAAACGAAATGTGTTTTTATTCTTATATTATGTGAACGTGCGTACATTTGCGGATGTATCGTTGAGAGTGTATGAGTATGCCCGACACGAGTGAGTGTGTTCCCATAAAAACTTTGCTAGCAGAGTGGACATTTACGAGTGTTTAGCAGTTGCGAAGTTATGTCTGCTCCATAAAAAAAAAGGAAATGTTTAATGGGCGGACTGACAGCGGTGTAGGGTTAAAGGTCTATTAAGGATATTTGCTATTGAGAGACACAGTGATGCCCAGGAACATCGTTGTTGAACTCCATTAACGTCAGAGTCACACCAGACCAGACAACCAAATAATTTTATTCTAGTAATAAAACCAGGACTCGTGTGTTTTTTCCTATGACCTTGTCGACATCTGATACCTGTCAAAGTCACATTGCTTTCATTTCATTGATATTTGAATTTTTACTGCGATTTTCATTTACTTCTTGGATTCTACACCTGGACTGGGAGATGGGGATGAACGAGGCCAGGTTTACAGTTGGACACGGACTATGTTTACGCCTGTGTAATATCAGTTTAGATAGACAAAATAAATTCATGTGTAAATAAATATTAATGACGTGAATCAGTGGTTATCAACGTGTGACATATGGCATCCTCCGGAACCACAAATATTAAATACAGGGAGAAAACTGAAAAGCGGAGGAAAAAAATGAAATTATGGGTACTGTAGAACAAAAGCCGTAAATACGATTTCAGTGAGGGTGGGGGGGGGAAGGTTATCTTAAAAAAGGTAATCCGTCCTATGTCATTGCAAATCTCAATTTTTCATTAGATTACGAAGAGTTATTGACAAAACATCTTAGAGCGTGGGGGTACTAACAGTTTGACTCATTTTCTAGTGCTAGATGTCATGATTTGATCTGCTAAGAGAAGGGGGGGGGGGTGGTTAACCCATCTTATCTACGGACTTGAAAGACTTATTGGCGACGTGTAAAGAAAGCTGGCTTGTGTTGTTGCTTCAGGCACCACAGAAACTACAAACGAAACGCGTGCCTAACAAGGGGGTCACAACCAATAACAGGTTAACAGTCACTGACGTAAATAATAGTTGATAACTATTCGTATATTTAAGTGACTTTCTCGAACTCAGTGAAGACTTCTAGGTGATCCGTACAGACTTCTAGATACTCAGTGCAGACTTCTAGGTTCTCATTGCAGACTTCTAGGTGCTTTAAGCAGACTTCTAGGTTCTCATTGCAGACTTCTAGGTGCTTAAAGCAGACTTCTAGGTTCTCATTGCAGACTTCTGTGGGGCTCAGTGCAGATTTCTAGTTGTTCCGTGAAAACGTCTATGTGCTCAGTGCAAAATACTAGGTTCTCTGTGTAGACTACTAGGTGCTCAGTGCAGATTTCTAGGTGCTCCGTGCCGACTTCTAGGTGCTCAGTGCAGATTTCTAGGTGCTCCGTGCCGACTTCTAGGTGCTCAGTACAGACTTCTAGGTGCTCAGTGCAGACTTCTAGATGCTCAGAGCAGCAGACCTCTAGATGCTTTGCGCAGACATCTAGGTGTTCAACTTCGTCCAATGTATATTAAAGGCTGCATATGTTGGTGGTTCAGTTAGCTCCTGCTTTTTGTTAACAATACTCTTCGCAGTATTCCACAGAAACAGTCTTATTTCCTCCACTTTTTGTGAAAAGTTTCCGCAATCATAGCGAGGGGGATCACCAGTAAGACTGTAGATCCGGAGGGGGATATGGTGGTTTTGAGTTCAACTACAACACCTCCTTTATTACGACGTCAGAGCATGACACAACTGTATCAGAGCACATTAAATGACTAGCCTTTTATTTGTTAAATCTTCTCCCCGTACCCAAGAAGTAAGTATGGCTCTGGATCACATCCAACTGCATGCGCATGCGGTTGTATCTGTGGGTCTCACCAATGGCTCACTAGACAAACCAACCATGCAACAGAAAACCTTAGTAGATGACATTCCTTTATATTGAGGTTATCTTCTTATAGAAGCTTCATGGCACGTCATCTATACAATCCCGTAGTCGTAACCTTCGATAACAGTTACCATGTTGTTCCGGCAGGTCGATGTTGTGCTTGAACTAGTTGCAGGCACGGCGTTGGTGGGCGGAACAACAAAAAAACATGTCGCAAGGGCCAGAGTTGTGTCCTGATGTCGACGTTTGTTTCGGCGGCATTAACTCAAAACAACATCGAGTCGAATAGCTGCTAGAACAGAGGGTAGAGTACTTATGGAATGCCCCACGTGCTGTGAGGACAGTTTCTAATCAAGAATCGGGAATCAGCTGCCTGTCATGGAGCATCTAAGTACTTACCGTTTGTACATACATGTCCATCGCCAATTTTACAGTCCTATTGATAATTGACTGTCATCATTCACATATGACGCTATTTAACATCCATGATTTTAATTGGTCACGTTGTGTATACTTAAATTAAAAAACTCACCCTGTACATGACGTGGAGACAGCAAGAGCATGTGGTCTTTATCACACAGCTATTCAATCCCCTCTCTGCAACACCTGAACTGGTAAAATGCATTATTGACAGTTTTTTTAAATTTTTATTTGTGTTTATACTTTTTGTCATCATCTAAAGAAAATCACAGAATTGGTAAAATATCGTCACTTTTCAAGGATGATCCCAGATAATACACATGACTATATATTTGATGAGGGACACTATCCATCACTGAACTAGTTTTATTATTTAGACGTTCTCTTATTTCTAAAAACAACAGCATGGGGGGAGGGGGTATCAGAGCGTATATTCATACCAACTAATTCAAATTCTAGGGGGTAGGTAATGCTGTGTTAAGAAGCCCCTTTGGCAAGCTACTTCAATCAGATTATGTGATAAGAGTTACCTGTGACAAGTTTCTGTGACAAGAATCTCATGTGGCAAGATTCAGTGATAATAATCTACGTGTGATAAGATTATGTGATACGAAATCACTGTGGCAAGATTCTGTGATAAGAATTTAATGTGGCAAGATTGTGTGATAAGAATCCACATCTGATAAGATTATGTGATAAGAATTCCCTGTGGCAAGATTGATGCCACTCCAGCGGATATTATAGGCTTTTATGTGATTGTATGGCTACATACGTCATAACCACTAAGTGGATACAAGTTTTTATTCGCTATATACGTCACAA
>CM067299.1:11784249-11808762 GCA_034231615.1 Meghimatium bilineatum
ACACTTGATGCTCGGCAGCTTGCAAAAAACCGATACGCTTACAGAATGACAGTTTTCTAGTCAAAAGGAAACCTCACATAGATGATAGATATCCACGCAAACAAGGTATTGCCTTTCCTACATTCGCGTAGGAGGCTTCTTATTACATAATCTTTCTTTATGGCGTCTTGTCACTATAAGGTGTTACTGCAGTGAAAATGTATTTCTACGTAAGTTTATTTTCAATATAAGGTATTACTGCTGTGAAAATGTATTTCTACTTAAGTTTATTTTCAATATAAGGTGTATATTGTAAGTCTGATGTCTGTTGTATTCTTTTTCGAAACCATGTATTTCTTTATTCGGATCCCCGGACGCGTGACGTATTCGGTGATCCCTCTCTGGTAGCTTACAGCGGTAATCTGTTTCTCAAAGATATCGTGGTCCATAGACTCTCATGCCGAAGAACTTGAGCCACTTCCGCACCGCCACCTGTACATGCAAGAAATATTACACGAATGTCTATGTCATACAGACATCTTCTGTCACATTCCATAAAGCTACTTTCACCATTGAAGTTAGTTTTACATGTGTGTTCCATAGCGGTATTGACGTGTTTATTTGTAAATCTTGCACATTAATGTACATATGGGAGACGGGTTTGAGCCTTAGAGACCGATTCTGTAGACTTTTGTGCAGTATTAGCCTCCGGTTCGATGCTCCTGTCGCAGACCACTTCAAAGACACATCGGCGTGTCCGTGATGTCCATGTCACTGCAATTAATATGTTATACTCCTCTAATGATCGGACTAGAAATACGCTTGAGAGGCCACATATCCACCAGTTTGACACATTAGAGCCTTTTGGACTAACATGCATATTTCATATGTCTATATATCCTGTTTTTTGTTGTTGTTTTTTTGTCACTTTTAGTTTAGTTGTTGTGTTTAGTCAATATGCTGTGAACTTTCTGTTTTGTTTTGTTTGATCTCCATACTTCTAGATTTTTAATAATTCATACTCATCTGAGTTATGATTTTATCAAGTTTATCGACAAATATGTGAATTTGGACAGCGTCGTTTTTTGTTTGTGTGTGTGTGTGTGTGCTAGTTTTATGATATATTGTGTTGTTAATGAATGTCTTTTGGTTGAAATGTGTGTGTTTATGTAAGTGTTAATATCTATGTTGCCAGTGATTAGCAAAACGTTATTATCCTTTTTTAAGTTACGCTTGTTAAATTACGAAATCATTTTCACAACTCATTAAAGTTTTTACAGTCTAAAAATAATTGCATATATTATTATATGTTTTCTGAGCTATGAATTATGTTGTGAGTGCAGAATATCGTCAGTGCACGCCGTACAGTTTTATATGTGCTGCAATCCCCGTCGTAATCAATTCATCAGAGTTTAATCGTTGACAGTTTCAGTCTGATGCAGATTTACCAGCTTCTTTGTTGTCTATTTTGTTTGTCTTTAAGGGTTGTACCGATCCTTTTACCAGTCAAGAGAGAACAGCCATAATTCACACTTCATAATCTTTCTAACAGACGAAGTTCCTTAACGCATAAACTATAACAGATTGATCCATTGATGTATCTATTGACACAGTGACCGCGCTTGCCAGAGTATCATCTTGCTCATTACCTTCAACACCCGCATGTCCTGCATGTACGAATATAAGGTAATGTTTCTTGCCATAGACTGTTCAATAACTCCACTTATTGACGGCGGACAATTCCCGCTTCAACTAAGTGAATCATGTTCATTGAATCACTAAGTATTGTGAATATACATGAGAATATTCATTATAGATAAAGTATATATTTTCTTTCCGTTAATAAAATTTAGTTAATTCACACACAATCTAATGTCTTTAATTAACAAAACATTTATTTTCTTTTTAATAAAATATATATTTGTACAGTAATGCTTAAGCTCTATTGTATAAAAATATACATCGCATAGTAAAACTAAAACTCTATTATATAAAAAATAAAAACCATTTTGAGCATTAGTCGTCAGAGGCAAACTGTAGAAGTTGTAACTGCGTTCATAATAATTAATGGTGTTTGGATAGCTGTCCGCTGCTGCGAAACTATATATATATATATATATATATATATATATATATATATATATATATATATATATATATATATATATATTATATATATATATATATATATATATATATGATTTATGTATTAAGTTATTCCGGGTGCCGGTTGTTTGAATGTTCATGATAAAAGGTATTTTATTGTAATTTATTTCATTATAGTGTAATGTTCTAAAATTCTGTGGACAATAAAATCTCACCTTAAACAATAATATATTATAGCACCCAGGTGTCTATTGGTATGTGTGTTACGTCACATCATATTAAAGCATCAAATGTATGTTAGTATATTTGTAGGTACAACATATTAGAGCAGTGTTTCCCAACGTGTGCCCTGCGCCCCACAGGGGGGCAATTTAGCTGTTCAGGGGGGGGGGGAATTCGAACACGCTGTAATTAGACTTCATTTAGGGAATAATTCAATTTTTGAATATAAAAGAATATGTATATGTTACATAGAGGGGAATTATAATTTTATGAAGACTTAAGTGGGAATAGTAGAAAAAACGTTTTGGAAACAATGTTTTAGAGCATACAGCTGTCTTTAGGTATATTTGTTACTCCACAAAATGTGCATTAAGGGCTAAGTAGGGGCTGCCCATAAACTGCCTCAAAATATGTGTGTATTTTTATCTTCTCCCCCTCCTCTTAAAAAAATGGCAAGCATTCAGGGATCCCCCTTTTTTTTAGCTTCATTATGTCCTCAATTTCCGAAATCTCTCCCTTGTCCTCCTCTTAACTTCCGTCTTAAAATTATTTTATTAGAAATATTACACAAATTTAAAGATCTTTATTTCACATAAATAGAACTGTCCTTTACATGCAATTTATCAAACTTGTAATAAAAACAACATTTTTGACGTCAACATTTGTCAAATACCATCCACCTATACATCAGCTGTCAAACTTTTTCAGCACAACCCCCCCCCCCTCCCATCCCTTTCCAAACTGTGAACACAATGTTTTGTTGGACAGCCCCTAATATTGAACAAATAACTAATTAAATGTATCATAAGTAGGTTGGAGCATTGTCGCCTAGTAGTTATTCAGCCTATCACCGGGTTACAACGTGTCAGGTTCAAGACCACGTCTGGGCACAAAAAAGCCCGTGTAGTCATATTTCGCCTGACACGACCGCTACTCCTGTCGACCCAGCTGTAAATAAGTACCACTGTAAGGATACGCCTACCAATTTAAAAAAACTATCCACATTCTAACTAGTTTTATTAAAAACATTTATCCAAATCTAACATATTTAATATCAATAAGTACCAATAAGTTAACATTGATGTGGAAATTAACAATAGACTGGCAAAAGCTAGTGCTGTATTTGGCAGATTACGCAACAAAGTATGGGACAGAAGAGGTATAAGAACAACCACCAAACTACAAGTATATCATGCTGCTGTTATACCAACCTTACTATACGCCTGCGAAACGTGGTCAGTGTATGCTAGACATGCAAGAAAGTTAAATCATTTCCATCTTACCTGCCTACGTAAATTACTAAACATCCATTGGTGGGACAAAGTACCAGACAACGAGGTCTTGGAAAAATCAACCTCAATAAACACCCACACAATACTTATGAAGGCGCAGGCACGCTGGGCATGCCATCTTGTGCGTATGGAGAACTCGCGTTTGCCAAAGCAAATATATTATGGAGAACTCAAGGCAGGATTTCGAAAAGCTGGTGGACAGAAAAAGCGTTTCAAAGGCACACTCAAGTCATCCTTTAAACATCTTAACATTGACGTAGGCGCTTGGAGAGCCTCGCTCAGGATAGAACAGCATGGCGTTACAGCATTAGAACGGGAGCACTAGCGGCGGAAGAATTCAGACAAGAAACTGCAAGACAGAAGCGGACACGTAGAAAAGAAAAAAACATCTCAACCTCACACAGATACCTTCTATTGTTGTCAATTCTGTAAAAGAACATTTTGTGCGCGCATTGGATTTGCTAGTCATTTAAAAACGCACTATTAACTTTATTATTTTATTATTTATTGTTGTTATTATTATTATGGTTGAGTTTTTGGTCATCGTCGATCACGACGGACGAACATCATCATCATCAAATAAGTACCTGACGCATGAGTTAGGAAGGGTCAACACGGCAATGAAGGGAACAAGCCACACCATCTAATAGTTGTTGGTCAGTGCACGAGAGTTTTCTTCATCCCCGACAGCATGTTGCTGCCATGGAGCATTCCTTTAGAATAAATAGGATATTGCTTATCATCTGTATCGGAAATTGTAATTCTTCATTTTCACTCATTTTCAAACTCCTTCAGATTAACAGGATGCAGTCCAGAAAACGGAATGTGATGGCTTACATCTTATCTGTAGTATCTTCGTCTTTAGACGCGATACGTTCGACCAGCGTATCTTCATAGTCGCTTTTACCTTCTATAGAATACGACAGGAGGTGACTAATACAGAACATCGTAAGCATTGTGAAAAATCGGCTGTCGAACCATTAAAATGTTCCACCAAACCATGAAAAAGTTCCACCAAACCATGAAAAAGTTCCACCAAACCATGAAAAAGTTCCACCAAACCATGAAAAAGTTCCACCAAACCATGAAAAAGTTCCACCAAACCATGAACAAGTTCCAGCAAACCATGAAAACATTCCACTAAACCATGAAAAATTTCCACCACAAGATGAAAATGTTTTACCGAAATATGAACAAATTTCACCGTACCCTGAACATATTCCATCGAACCGTGAACACCATCCACCAAACCATGAACATGGTCCACTGAATCATGAACAAAATAAACACAACCAACAGCAATTTCCACCAAACCATGAACAAGTTGTCCAACAATGAAAAATTGTCACCGAACCATGAACACTTTCCACCGTGTTATATTTGTTATAATGTCTAACAAATCCGAATATCTTACAGATTGTAGAACATATTTTATAGATTGTTATTATCCAGTTGTCCGACTCTGTGGTGAAGCGATACAGAGTGCGTCTGTGACGGCCAAATTACCGAGTTCAATCCCTGCCACATGCAATTGTACATCCGGACTGTTCAGAAAGCAATGGAAAACTAATGAACGTATTTATATTGCCTAGAAAATAACTACAACCAAAACAATGATGGGTTAATGGCTACGCACTGAAAGGATACGCCTACCAATTTAAAAAAAATATCCACATTCTAACTAGTTTTATTTTTTATTAAAAACATTTATCCAAATCTAACATATTTAATATCATGGGATTTGCCCCTGTCTAAAAGGTTTACTAAAATACAATTTGCATCTGTGTTTAATAAGTAGTTCTCTCTTTCATAAAGTATTCAATAAATATTTATCACCCCTGGTGTTAATTATTAACCTATTGCGGTTTTAAGTTTCTAATTTCTCATTTTCTCAAAGTTCTGTGCTTTCCTACTTTCTTTATTATCTTTACTTCCTCTAATTTTCTCTTTTCTTTTTTTTTAATCTATGTTATCTGCTATTCTACTTATTATCTCTTCTCTTCCTTATTACTTAATGTCTACTTTTCCTAATTTGTTTTCAGTATCTATAATTTTTATATTTTCCTTTTTTTTTTACTTTCTCTATTTTCTCTGTTATTTCCTTTTTCTCTATGCACTTTCTTTATCTAATTTCGCAATGCTCTTTAATTTATTTCTCTGTTGTCTGTACTTGCTCTATGTTGTTTCTATTTTCTATTTTTCCTCCAGTCTCTCTACTTTCTCTGCATTCTCTTTTTCTCTATTTTCTTTAATTTCTTTAATTTCAGTAATTTATTTACTCTAATTTCTTCAGTATCTCAAATTTCTCCATATTTCTCCATTCTCGATTTTCTCTACTTTCTATGTTACTCTGGTTTCTCTATATTTTATCCAGTTTCTCTATATTTTCTAATTTCTCTGTGTCTAAACTCTCTATGTGTACTATTTATATTCACTTCTTTTATCTGTTGTCATCTGTTTTCTATATTCCCATCCCCCTGATTTATTTATGCTTACATTATTGGTTTTGCCAATAACAATAGTAATCAGTCTTATGAACGATCGGCATAGCCGTGTCCTTCTGTAATTGTACTTTACGTTTTTTTTCATATCATCCTTCTATTTTGACTCATATAATTGTTCCCGTGGTTTTAATTGGTCCCTTTGTGTATAACTTGTCTGCAACAGACAATACAAACCACAAGAAAAACCATTCATCATTAGAAGGATGTTTCCTGATTTACCAAACTTGTCTTATAACGCCAATGGCTGTAATGGTCACAGCAAACAGTTTCCTCATAGATATTCAGCCGACTAGTCTGTAGCTGAATAGAGACAACGAACTTAGAACATCGCATATTGCATATGTTCTGTGTCGGTGGCAGCATTACTTGACCATCACACATCATAAGCTGGATACCCTACTTCATTGTTACTTGGTGAACAACGTCATCAATGTTTATTTAATAGAACGAATTACAAATGAACTAGAAACACAGATCTGCTGGTCGGTGAACGAATGACTAAACTATACTAATGTAGTCCCATTGCGCAAAGTAGAAGAATGGAAAATCAGACACTTCTGGAAATCGTACAGTAAGAAATATATACATATTTCAATTCTATAATAATTTACTATACATTTAGTGTTTAACTAACACTGTGTCTTGTGAGTAATATGAACACTAGCGTGCATAAACATCGATATTTGGTTGAGGAGACAGAGCACTAACGAGTGTGCCCGGAGTGCAGTGACATGGGCTCATAATCAATAATCTATCAGACGTATCACACACAAAAAACACATATTGGGATAAGCTTTAAATAAGTTTAGGAACACTGCGTTATTCTATAACAGCTTAATGACATGAATCGTATTGTCGGCTTAATAGTAATCAATCAAGGCGGACGGTCCCTTAGGAAATGGCCGACACTCTAACAAATGTATTATGCATGCAACAAAACAGTATAGTGAATTGTGAAACGAAGGATAAAATTATATTTAAAACAAAGTAGGTACGAGGTAAATATATTTAATGAATATGTTATGGTTCAAAGTAACTCTATTGCTAGCGTAGACAATATATTTTTTCATACCTTTCAAGCATATATTTCACACCTATGTCTATATAAGAAAAATAATTATTTATACGTGTTTCTCTCTTATAAATTATAAAATTATATTTAAAAAAGCATATAAAACATGTTTATTAGGGTTGCGAGGCGAATGTGCCATCTAAGCAAACCTGATTCACATCCCGTTTGCTGCATCATTGTTCTATATCAATAAAACCTTTATGCATCTATATTATATTATTTATGACTAATGTCACATTTGAAGCAACCATGTCTTTTCTGTTATTTGTGTTTACGCATACGCCCAATTTGATCAATGTAGTATTGAGGCCTTCAAGCACTTACTAATGTTAAATGTTTGTGGTTCTCGTCAAATGTACGTTCCATCTGAGTTGTTGACAAGGGGACGGGTGGTGGGGATATAAAAAAAACGTGCGAACAATTGAAGTAATTTAGATCCAGCTCGGAAGTAAACTTTTGTCAAAGGTTTTAAATTAAAAAAGAAATTGGCGAAGCAATGAGATTCGCCTTAGATAATAGCATTAACTTGACCATACCAAACGAAATATCAGCTTAGGAAAGCTTTACCATACCAAACGAAATGTCATCCTAGGAACGCTTGACCATACCAAACGAAATGTCAGCCTAGGTACGCTTGACCATACCAAACGAAATGTCAGTCTAGGAACGCTTGACCATGCCAAACGAAATTTTAGCCTAGAAACGTTTGACCATACCAAACGAAATGTTATCATAGGAACGCTTGACCATACCAAAGGAAATGTCAGCCTAGGAAAGCTTGACCATACCAAACGAAATATCAGCCTAAGAACGCTTCACCATACCAAACGAAATGTCAACCTAGGAAAGATGACAATAGGAAAGATGATTGTAGAGAAATGAATCAGAGCAAAGCAACGAAAAAATTGGTCACAAGATATCAAAGACCATATGAACATGATATAGAAGCATGAAGATTGGCTAAAAATCGGAAAGCCATTCAAACGATTGTGATCATCACTACATGCAGTCTATGATATGGACATGGCCATAGACATACTTAGACCTTTAAACTGGACCCAATTCGTGACTTTTTTGATTATCATTTTCTTCTCGTTGGTCACTATTTATATACTTAAAGTCACATACCAAAAATAGATAAGGCCGACCAATAGATCACACGGAAATGGGCCCTCTCGGTCATGTTTACGTTTTAGTTGAACGGTTTTTATTGAAGAAGATGGTGATGTGGATATGCTAGATGATGATGTTAACCAGAGACAATACCTTCCTATAATTTGAAAGTTGTGACACCTATATGGCATGCATTATCTGTGATGGACACAACTCTGAGATAACCAATTTCATACCGTCACATTTCAAACACGTCGTTCGTCAATTATATATCGTGGAGCATTGGGGATCGTCTTTCTTATGTAACGTATTTGACTTTCCCGTGTGTTTCATTTGTCATGTTGTGTATAATTGTGTGTCGGCAGCTACTGACAGTAACGGAAAATTTCAAATATCAAAGTTTAGAATGATGATTCGGTACTATACTCGCAGTCAAACCCCCGTTGTCATTCTTGTTTCCCATTAGGCGACAGTTACGTATTTTATGGTTAATTGATCTAAATATTATATCAATATATAATCAATAATTAATTAAATATTTAATTTTAGAGTTATAGGTTAGGGGTTAGGGTTAGTTATGTTTCACATATCTAATCCTAACCCTAAATATAAATATATTTAAACGATAAACGTAAGCTGGTAAACATAGGCAAGGGAAATAATCACACAGTTATGTACTAATTGACGGAACGAGAGTTGGACTGCGATCATAGTGTTGAGCTTTCTTCACCCTAACAGGTACATTTGGTATTGCCACTATCATAGGTGATTGTGTTAGGACTAGCCACTCGACAATAGAAAACATCCGTATATAATTCATTAGGTACTTCATTCGTTATGCTTTGGATTATTGTAGTGAATTTGATTGGCCCCCATTTATATAATTAGAGTCGCATGCCAGAAGTAGCCAAGGCGACTTCAAGTATATAAATAGTTACCAACCAAAACACGGCAATAACTAAAAAAACATAGCGAATGAAGTCCTAATTTATTATGCGCAAAGGTATAATAAGATCTGTGGATCGCCATGGTTAAGGCCACCTGAGCCTCAATAATCTTCTTTTTTTTAAATTATAGGTTCTGATATAACGAACTGTACCTTATATCCATGGTTGAAATAAGTGTACCTCACTATACGATGTATACATGAAATGAGTATAGACTTAATTGGGTATTGCTGTTATTATACACATTGCATGTTCTGGCATAGGTTGGTAGTATTTTCAATGGTGACAGCTCCAATATCACCAAATGGGACTCACGTCTGCGTTTGAAATGATCGTAACTGACATAAATGGAACTTTTAAAAAAATAATTGAACAATATTATAGAAGAGAAAGATTTTATCATTTGAAGTTGTTATCTTGTTGGCATCTGTATCACAAATACCACAATATGCTCTGTTCACTCTAAGAATGAAGTGGGTTAAAAATGCACCCCTATATTACTCCGCCACAACAGGGAATTTTTAAACAGCTGATGGCACGTAAAAACAATATTATTTAAAACATTTAAAAACAATTAAAAACAATATTTAAACAATAATTTTGAAAAAAAATATTTAAAACTAAATTTAATACACAATAATATTGGCAATTAACAATCGACTAATGCATTCTGCGTCCAACAACCAATAAGAAGCACTGATGCACTTCATTCTTAGAGTGAACAGAGTATAGAATCAGAGAAAGAGTATTGACTATTTAAATTTTGTTTCTTGTTGACATCTGTATCACAAACAGGACACTATAATCTGGGAAAAGTCGCGTATTGAGACATGACTGAATGCTTATAATTGCGTTCTCCTTTAACATCTGAAATCCTGGTGGCAGGATTATGTACCACGACATCCATAATATTTTACTATCACGGCTCTGAGATAAACATTTTGGACACGTCCGTGGTTGAAAGCAGAGTAAAATATCAGAAGAAGAGCTATTTACTTCTTTTTTTTTAAATTTTCAAGGAAGAATCGCGTGTTGAACGTTGACATTACAAGACCTGTGGTTTAATGTGAAAATCGTTCATCACAAGTCGCGCAATTCAAATTTCCGTTATTTCATTGCAATCGACACAAATATACACAAAGTGACAGATCAAATTTACGGAAGGAACAAATGCATGGAATTTGTTCATGGTTCGGTGGAACTTGCTCATGGTAAGGTGAAATTTGTTGATGGTTTGGTGAAACGTCTTCATGGTTCGGTGAATCGTGTTTAGGGTGTTGTCAACTGCGTCGCATTAGAAAGATGATCCTCATTAGCCAACAAGACTGTATATTTGCCAAACCACACAGTTGAATTATCGTTTTCCCTTCAGGGAGTTGCAGGGAGATTTCGAGTGACCTGTTTGGTAAAAAGCCACATTTCTTTACCGTCGTCACTTCCTGTTCAGTGCGAGTACTTTTGTTTTTCCATTTATACTACGATAGAAGAGAACGCATTCTCTACAGGGGATCGAACTTTGGAACGCACGGATGATACCAACGTTCTAACCTCCCGGCCATGCTCCATAATAGTATAACATATGTTAACTAATTGACATTTACATATGTGTATTTAGCTCCATATAAGCGCATAGATTGTTTTTAGGAGCACCGTGGTCAATTACGAATTGTACTTGAGTTATTCGCGGGCTAGGCAATTTGGGCTGGCGGGCCGGGTCCAGCCCGCGAGTCGTAGGATGTTAATGATATGATTGTGAGGTCGTAGGTTAAACTATCATGAATAGTGAGATGATGTCAAATGTGGAATGAGAAAATCGGAGTGATCGCACTCACATTTGCACTTAGCATGACCGATATGCAATAATCTATACTAACTTTATCGAATGCACTGACTCGATGTAATGAACAACAATACAATAATCTATACTAACTTTAGCGAATTCTCTGACACATCCTCCTAGTCAATATTGATTTAGTGATTAGTGATTGTTATAACCGACGGCGGTACCTTCCTAGTGTTCTCACATGAAGTTCGCCTCTTTCAGAATATGGCCAAGAATGTTTATAAAGATACTTTCATTGACCGCTGTTTGTATATTTCCAACCTCTACACCGAAATCGTTCTCATATCTCCACGGGTAATTCAAAATTTCTTCAAACACTTGACAGTCTATCCACCACAGTGTTCTCGTTGAAAGGATGAATATACAAGGGTTCCAAAGTTTCTCACTCAAATGGGATCGAAAGGCCTACATGCTTGATTTCATTGTTGTTGAGGTACCTTACATGTACTATATACCTCTCAACGAAGGGGCACGCCCTCGCTGAGAGTACAACTCATATCACGTCAAGATATAATCATCAGGGATTTACGAAAAAAAATTCACGTTGTAAAAATGACGACGATAGCTGGATTCGAACCCGTGATATTTTGAGAGCGAAGCGATCGACTTCACTACGCCGAGGAGAAACCACATTTGTCCATTGTTATTTGCTCTGACATCAATGCCAAGGAAGACGACTTCTATCTCTCTCTGTAATCTGAACACCATTATGTACAGAGAAATATATCAACTTAGTCACTGAATGTACCATACATACATACATCAATAGCTTTATACACTTCCATTCTGAATTTTGCGCAAAATGGATTGAGAGGCTGAAATAATAACAGCCCTCGCTGCTGCTGTTTGAACTGTTTCAGATACATATTATAGGGTCACCCTACTGAAGGATGTTGCACGATTTGATCAAACACTTTCAGAAATAAAGCATCCTCTTAAAATGACAAAGAAGCCACGATTCATTTTAAACTCTTCCGAACAGAACTGTACATGGTAACCGAGTGACAATAGAAAAAGTGGAAGACCAAAAACAACACTGAAAATAATTATTTAAAAAGAAATCACAATGGCTACTTTGAAAACAAACGATCTGGAAGAGGAACATGATGATGTTGATGAACAGAACTGCATGTGTATATGACCACGTCATTCTCGTCTGAGTTGCCGTTTATCAGTTGTATAATTTATAGATCAGTGCTCCACTAATTATATTTCCTGCAGACTATAATTGTAACATAGCGATAATTTGGCGGGTCTTCTCCAGATCGTATCTATTCATTCCTTTACATTTTCATTCTTCGGATATGACTTGGGAAATGATTTTATTCGCACATGTCATTCGACACACATTCGACACACATTCGACACACATTCGACACACATTCGACACAGACACAGACTGTTATAGTTTTGAACCTTTAATATTATATTTTATGAAGTAACTTTAATAGTTGATTACTTTCACATATATTTAACTCATTCCAGTGCATCTGTGAATGTGATATATACTATTCTAATTATATGTTTCATTTTCGCAATAGGATATCACCCGCGCATTCCTGAACTGTACACACGCCCTCATTCTAAAGTAACTTTCGTAGATTGTAAATTTCACATATCAGTTAGCTCATTCTAGTGCATCTCTGGATGTGATATAAATTATTCTAACCATGTGTTTTATCATCACATTACGTGTGCATCCAAGAGCTAGTCGCATACCCTCATTCTTTAAACATTGCGAACACACAATTTTTCAACTAATAGTGTCTGGTGTCACAGGACATAAATATGGGAGTAGCTAGATGTTGAAATAACATAACAAGTAACCACAGATTCGAAACACATATTTGAAATCCACAGCTGCCATTGTTATTAGTGCTTTGGGATCATTTTTACATTTCTGAATAATATTATCGGCGCGAATTTGGTTAAACAGGTTCCTAAATTACCCACACATTTGTCTTTGCTCCCAAATAGTTAATAGTTTTATATAGTTTTACGAAATTAATGTTTCATCTTTGACATGACGAACCTTTCAGACTTTAACAATGAAATGATGTTCATTAAATTTGGTTTGAACTTTGAATTTGAATTTTAAATTTTTTTATTTTTTTTAAATTTAAATTTAAATTCTGTTTTCCTTGCGATTTAAGCATCTGTTTCAGTACGGTGTATGGCCTCCTCTGGCCTCTGTCAAAAAACGACATCTCCGTGACAATGATCCGATTAGCTGTTGGATCTGTTATTGTGGGATGGCTGTCCGCAACACAAGAGACAGCTCTCGCGGATTTGTTGGAGACACGTCACGCTGGCGAAGTCGTATGTTGACTTCATTCCATAGTGTTCTATGAGGTTCATGACTGGTGACATGACTGACCACTGAAAGGTCTGGATGTTGTTATCATCGAGAAACGTGATGGTACGTTGTGCCACATGAGGTCGAGTGTTATCCTGCTGAAAAATCAATCCTCGTCCAGCCAAAATTGAAAGCTCAGACGAACAATTTCAGCGACGTATTGTTCAGCATTCAGGCTTCCTTCAGGTCACTTCTTCCCATGAAGTTGATCGCCCGCCACACCTGTGCAACTACACCACCTTATGCAGGAGCTTAATCAACGTTGTTCTTGGAGTAGTGTTCACTGACTTTGCGATAAACTCTTCTCCATCTATAATTTCGCTGGACCACAATCATGATTAAATCACTGAAACAAACCCAACGGACCATTGACTATGCGCATTAATCGATCAGACTGTGAATTACGTAGATGCAAATCGTTTTCTAAAGTGAAAAAATCTTATGAAGGAGTTGTGACCACCTGCCAGATACTATGACACCAATTCACATTGTCACTTAAACACTTCAACTCTCTGCCAGGTACTATGACACCAATTCACATTGTCACTTACACACTTCAACTCTCTGCCAGATACTATGACACCAATTCACATTGTCACTTAAACACTTCAACTCTCTGCCAGATACTATGACACCAATTCACATTGTCACTTAAACACTTCAACTCTCTGCCAGGTACTATGACACCAATTCACATTGTCACTTAAACACTTCAACTCTCTGCCAGATACTATGACACCAATTCACATTGTCACTTAAACACTTCAACTCTCTGCCAGGTACTATGACACCAATTCACATTGTCACTTAAACACTTCAACTATCTGCCAGATACTATGACACCAATTCACATTGTCACTTAAACACTTGAACTCTCTGCCAGGTACTATGACACCAATTCACATTGTCACTTAAACACTTCAATTATCTGAATTATCTTCCAGGTACTATGACACCAATCTACATTTCTTTTTGCATATTATGTTTAGCAATAAGTGGTTTCCACACACTTCCAGACTACTATGCAGATATCATGCACCAAATAGCCATGACACATATATCTACAAAGCCAGAGACAGACCACGTAACAGATGGACCACAAAAATCACAGAAGCCACAGGAACATGCTTACAAAGACCACACAAGAAGGCCATCTCTAAAGTTTCTCCCCCCCCCCCCCCTTGACGCCGCAAGGCAAACAATGGTCACAGACAGACTGACAGATAGACAAATAGATAGTTTAGTAATAGAACATATATTTTCATCCCCACTTACACACTACCTTGAGTTAGATGTGGCCACACTAACATTTATACACTTCACACGCTAAAGAGAACAACGCTCACTCCTTTCTTTTAACAGCGTTCTATCAAAACTCACTGTGGCACTCTTTATCTCTCATGTAAACACAAGATGACCATCACTGACCAATACTGCACTAATTAGATCTCCAGCTCTTCTTCTAGTTAGCAGTTTAGCATACCTACACTGGGATGTCCAGTTTTCTGGATAAATGTTGCTGTATTTGAAAGCTGCTCAATGCTCCCATACATTGTGGATGTCTGTCACTGTGATCCAGTGCTCTTCCGTCAACTGGTTTAATATAATGTAGTCTTGCAGTTGGGCGGTCGTGCTTCCTGTTCTCATGGACTCAGGGGTGATGGAACTAGTCAGTCTATTGTGTGACTGTTTCGTCTGTTCTGTTCTGTCCTGGTTGCGGAAGATTGATAACTTACTTAGTTCTGTTGAGATAGTGATTGTCGTCTTTTGGGTGTCCGACTTCCTAACAGCTACAGTACAGGATTCACGTATAAGTATAAGCTACACAAGCTATCGCTTAGGGCCCCCACTTTTCTGAACACTTGTCACATATACTTAAATATATTGCAGCATTATTTGTCCCAATGCCGCACGTCCGGAAAACTTAGGGCCTCATCAAGTCTGAATCCGGCGCTGAACAGATATGATGGTGAGTCACACGTAATGCGTTTTCTTGATTAGAAACTAGCATCACAGCACGTGGAGCACACCCATAAATGCTCCGCTCTCTATTTCAGCAGCGATCTCATTGTATGTAAACTCAGAGTTCCTGTCAGGTGTTGATTGCGTGATCTTAGGGACTTTCCAGAAAAAAAATACTATGACAATAATAAGTTTTGCACGGAATTAACACTGACTCCTGTTCCGGAAAGGAATTAGCCGTTGTCTTCGACATGCATAAAAGTAGACTAATTTGAAAACAACATTCTATAATTGCTCATTATGTTCTCTCGTGATTTTGATTGGATGTCGTCATAAAGTATAAACATAGTGACTACTGAAAAAAGCCGAGAAAACTCAAATGAGTCAGTTTAGAAATGTTGTTTTCCAAATAGTCAACATGTCTTATATATGACGTCGGTTACGAATGTGGTGTCGCAGGCAGCTCTGAATAATATATATATATATAACGTTACTAAAATGTGAAGTGTACAGATGCTTTCTCAGTCATGAGACAGATAGTAAGTAAAGTAAAGTAAAGTAAAGTAAAGTAAAGTAAAGTAAAGTAAAGTAAAGTAAAGTAAAGTAAAGTAAAGTAAAGTAAAGTAAAGTAAAGTAAAGTAAAGTAAAGTAAAGTAAAAATTGACACGATCCTGATGCAGACAAAGATTCGTTGGGCATGTCATTTGGTGCGCATGCCAGACCATCGTCTGCCAAAGATACTTCTCTATGGTGAGCTAGAGAAGGGTATACGATCTCAAGGTGGCCAAAGGAAGCGCTACAAGGACTCGTTAAAGGACTCACTGAAAGCCTTTGAAATAGACCACGATACATGAGAAGAACTTGCACAAAATAGATCTACATGGCGTTCTAAAGTAAAAAAAAAAGCGCATGATCTTGTGAAAAAAAGAGAAATGCAGCAGCTGAACAGCGGGGAGCAGCTAGAAAGTCACGGATAGACCAAGATCCGTCTACAGTCGTTATTCCATGTCCAAACTGTCCAAGGACATTTACAGCTCGAATAGGGCTCATTAGCCATCTACGAACTCATAATCAAGTACATAACTAAAATTGAATTTTCAAAAGTGGATGCAACAGATGGTCATCATCATCATGTGATGGACGAACAACACACACAACACAACAAGTAAAGTAACCCATATCATTTTTTAATGCCGTTGGGGGGGGTGAGATGTTAGCGATCTCACACCAGATGCTCTGCAAATGAGGCAGGTAGTCATCTCCTCTCCTTCGCAGTCTAAATACAGCCATTTAAGGTTGGGTCGACCCGGGAGCCGTTGCGGTCTGAAAAACTGGCTCCCCAGATAGTAGCAGTATCTCACTGCAACGCAGTTAGCGAGAATGGGGGGGGGGGGAGAGAGAAGTGGTGGCAGTTATTTATTTTAGCATGTTCTGTTATTGATGTATAATTTTTGTGGGTTATCTAAATCCCTACCACAACCACGTATTTGCAGTCTCGGTTTTTAATATAAAAACAATCTTGAGACATGAAACGATGAATTTTAACGGAGTTACGTGAGTGAGATTTCGACAATACTATGCCTTTCATCTGTTTCACAGCGCGTCACTGTGAGAGGCTTACCAACGACGTATGTGTGGGTTTGATGTGCGCTCATTTATACTCATGTGTACACACATTCACATTCTGGCGTACACATACTTGTACACTTACATATACACATACTAAAACATATTCCACACACAAAACCCTACTTGAACATAGTTCCCAAAATCAAATATTCCAACCTCACCCCACAATAAATCTCAACTGAAAGACATCTCTCGTCCCCAGTTAATTTACTGTTTTGAGGTATTTATATTCCCTGAAGCCAGACTGACGGAGTTCACGCCCGGACAGACAGGGCCGCTTCAAATTGGAACGTGACAGTTTGAGAGGCAGCAAAGACCTTTGTTCTAACCCTGACGCTGTTTTGATAAGACCATATCCAACCGCTGTTCATATCTGCATCAGTTGTCAATGGATAATGATTAATATTCTTCAGTGATTTTTCAATCGAACCTTGTTTTATATAGTTTTTTTTTTCCTATCTTATTTTTGGCTAAAAGTAGGGATACTAAAAGTAGATGATTGATGTAATTGTACTCGGTAAACAATATTGATGTAATTGTACTCGGTAAACACTATTGCTGTAATTGTACTCGGTAAACACTATTGCTGTTATTGTACTCGGTAAAAACTATTGATGTAATTGTACTCGGTAAACACTATTGATGTAATTGTACTCGGTAAACACTATTGATGTAATTGTACTCGGTAAACACTATTGATGTAATTGTACTCGGTAAACACTATTGATGTAATTGTACTCGGTAAACAATATTGATGCAATTGTACTCGGTAAACACTATATGCTCTCTGTCCATCAACGAAGAAGGAACACTGATTTCAGATAGTACTTCTCATATTATATTCCTCTGTAAATCAGATAATCAGAAAAGTGTGCGGCAATCAGGACGTTGTAAACAAGGTTTAAACATTTCACGTCTTGATCACAAAGTGGACTGTTTAATGACTCAACCAAGAAGTTGTACTGATTCGACATACTTTTCACTGACTGGCGCAATACCAGCTAGGTACTTTGCTTTTTCCATTCTCATAATCATCGGTTGGTTGGTTTGTTCCTGATCCAGCAATACATGGGCTCATGGCTTTTCACCTACTCATAATCGTCGTACTGTTTAATTATGATGAAGGATTTCGTTACGTTGTTCACATATTTTATGCGAACAACTCAACCGTTACGTTGTACACATATTTTATGCGAACAACTCATCCGTTACGTTGTTCACATATTTTATGCGAACAACTCATCCGTTACGTTGTACACATACTTGATGCGAACAACTCGCCACTTTGGTTTTATATTTTTATATCGTAATATTTTGGTTTCAATCACCCCGCCCCCCCCCACCATAGTAGTGGGGGGGGGGGGGTCATCGAATTGAGACTCTGCACTCTGTAATAGAACATCTAGGTCCTGTGACGTGGACTGACAAATTTTGATTGGTTTGATGTTGTGTGTCGAACTGACACCCAGAAACCAACTAGAAAAGTGGGAAACCTGAGGTGAAATCATTCAATCCGGGACTTGACAATCCTACATGTATTTTCAAATTTTGCAGGCATAGCACACAGCAGTCTGTAGGTGACTGGGAATGGAGAGTACTGTAACACACCTCAGATCCACTACCCAGAGATGGAAGTTTGGGAAGAGTCAAGTCAAAGCAGCGTCATGCCCGTTGGAAAATTGTGTTCCTGGTCTCAGGACCCACTTTGTTGGATCATCCCTCTGGGTTTGAACACAAGCTCCAGAATAACCCCAACATGAACGTGCCTCACTTCTCGTAATATCATTCTTATTTTCTTTCTTATCACTCACTTCACTTCTTTCTTCACTTCACTTATATCTTCACTACACTTATCTCTTTACTTCACTTATCGACCAATTTCATCACAATTTCATATTCTTGAGACCAACGGGAATTGAACCAGTCCGTTCTACGGCACCAAATCGCCTAGCAACAATTGCGCACGCGTTTTTCAGTACTTGACTAACCGCATCTCCAAAAAAGATGCGATTTCATCAAGCCATTCAAATCGTGCACACAAAGTCACCCGAACGGACCAATCGAGACAAGGACTATTACAACAACAACAAACATCCCGTACAGGTATTGAAATATCCTCAGTAACAACAAACACATAACATAATATCCGTATTAGCACAATTTCATATACCAACTCAAATCATTCACTTCATTTACCAATTATTGATTCACGTGACATCCATGTTTGTTTACTTCATTTCTCGACTGTCTCAATCATATTTTCGCGTGACACACAATTTGACGTGATAACTGACATCTCGGATTACGTGACAACTTACCTCACTTATCGACTACATTCATTTCATTTCATAAAGCAACTCAAATCATTCGCTCCATTTATCAATTACCCATGACAATTCAATAATGTAACGTGACGACTTGAACCCAATGCATGTGACAACCCATTTTTGTGTTTTATTTCTCGACTTCCTAATTCATTTCTCGACTTCCTCATTCCTTTCTCGACTCTCTCATTCATTTCTCTTGACAAATCATTTGATTCTGTTTTAACATCATTACACTCCGGGCAACTCCATAGGAATTGAGTCTCTTCCAAAGTATGTCTACGGGTGTGCATGCTTATAATTCCTGTTCTGTACTATTTAAAAACACTCCTCTCACTACCGAGAAAGCGTTCGGTCATTCGTGTTCAAAGTATAATAATAACCCTCCCCCCCTTTACAACACCGAGAAATAGGTTCACTACTCATAACACATTACTTAACACATTTCATTTCATTACATCTGTAATCAATTATGTATTACAATCTGTGTAGGTGCATCTGGCAAACCCATTAATAAGGACGTGTCGTGTACTCAAACCCCCAACTCCTTTAGCAAACCAGTACATGACTGTTAGTACTAGATTATTTTGTCATAAGAGGGAGTAATGCGTGGCGATTTATCATTAAAAAAAGATAATCACATTTCTCATCAGAAATAAGTATTTACACACGAAAACTAAGTAGAAACTAGTTGTTGTTTTTAGTTAAAACTCCCACCTTGCAGAAAGAGAGTCTATTGACAGGATATTCATTTTGCCAAATTCCTGTATTTACATAGTCTGTGAATTCTTGTAAAGCTAGTCGATCTTGTGTTTTACATATCTTCTACATTGACATATGAAAACACAAAACATAACCGTGTTGTTGTATGTAAACTTGTCTCATCATATTATATGTTATAATTCACTAAGTATATATATATATATATATATATATATATATATATATATACGAAATAGCATAATTAATTTTAAAATACAATTAACGTGCTTTACATTGTGGAATCGAGTCCGTCGTCTGATATAAAGTACTGTGAAGTCTGTGATGTTTATTTATTTAAAAGTGACGTATTTTACATTTCCGTGATTCTCATTGGCTGTAAATCCCAAGTATACACAGCGCGACCAAGGAAAATAACTGGTAAAGTCAAATATGGTCACTATTGACGGATGACTCGATGAATCTACAGGACGAATATCTGGTGAGGTACTCGGTATAATTAACTATATTAAACCATCTCAACTGCCCGCCCTTCCCGAAATTTCATATATGTAACAATATTTTTGTTGATCATAACTACTGGACATGAATCCATCAAGACATGTGATCTTCTTGTTCTCCATTCGGAATCAGTCGATGATAATGGATTTCTTCAATAATCATTTACAGTTAAACATTGAAATTGTTACATACATAAAAAGGCCCTAATCTGTAGTATTTTGGTATGCTAGAAACGAATATAACCATATAAAAATTGTATTGGCTCTCTTTTTGAAGATAGTTCATGTTATTCAATGTCGATGTATCACCGTGCAAATTTATCCAGTGTGACTGCAACGAAATCGTTAATAAGCTTAAAATAACGTAATAAATATTGCATCATACTGCATACTATGATCATGATCAATTCATTCATTGTTGATTGTATCATTTTCCAATGTAATGCAATACTACTACCAGGTGGCTGCTGAAGTAAGCTGACGTTAGCAGCGTACTATATAACACCCATTCTGAAAAGGTGAGCATTAAAATATTGGATTGGATTTGCAAACAAATCGTAGAACACATTTTGATTAAAAATTACATACTTCGCTGCATTATGCCTCTAAAGATCCACTTCCTACATTCCCATCTGATGAATTTCTTTCCTGAGAACTGTGGCATGGTTCAACATAGCGAAATTTTCGTCAAGATATCGTAACAATGAAACAAAGATAACATGGATAATCGTCTATTGTAATGCTGGCTGAATATTGCTGGCAACTTCAAAGAGATGTTCTCAAACAGCTGTACAAGAAACAGGCGAAGACATCTCAGAAGTAGTCTGTCTACACCTTGAATTTTACAGGTATTAACTGTCTCATCATTACTATTGGCATGCATTTCGTAATGTAAATATTCATTTTGTATTCAGATTGCACAAGAACTAGAGCTAATTTTGACATTTGACTGTAATATTCGTGCACTGCACTTCAAAATTGATAAATAGTAACTAATATCATTTAAGTAATATAACGGTTGTAAAGATATATTTACCAGTGTGATATGTAATGTGTTTGCGTTCTCCATGACAGTACTGTTGAGCTGCCTGACATCCTGTTGACAGTCTGTCATAGGTGTGTTAGATTGTCATAGTTTTCTTCTGTCTACCTATATATCAGAGTTGATATTGAGCTAGCTTTACATAATCCAACTCGTGGAACTACAGTGGTTCGATCTCCGACCATCCACATATACGGCATATATCCATCATGACCTCCATTAAAGACATGTCAACTCAATTAATTAGGACTCAATTAGTTACGTTTTTGGTTATTGTTGTTGTTTCGGTTGGTCACCATTAACATACTTGGAATCGCATGCCAAACATAGCCAAGGTGACTCAAAGTAAATAAATAGTGACCAACTATAATCGCTACAATAGCCTCCGTCCGTTCACGTGACATTTGGTTGTATAGTGGCGCCTCATAATTCAAACATAGATTAAAAGTACTATTCTGTATGTGTCATTCTTCAGTTATTTTATATATGTATTGTCATGCACTGATAGTAACTGTTAAATGAAATGTATATGACACCACTCTTCACTCATGCGTAACAATTCTGTCCATTACTGATTCTATTCGTGAAATCCAAAGATAAAAAAAAGATATGTATCTTTATTGAATGTAGCAATACAGTTTATGGCAAGTGAGAATTCATTTTACTTAGTGTAACAAGTAACAACACATATTATAGCATACAAGAAATCATATTATAACTTATAACAACACACATTATAACAAATAAAGAAACTCATATTGTTACAGGTAACATTTAATGGTATTACATGTTACACATTTACGGAAAAGTATTCGATAAAGAATTACCAATAGTAAACATATCATGCTAACAATGTAAAACAACAATAGACACGGCATGCTAACAATTTAAAACAATAGTAAACACGAAATGTTAAGATTGCATCACAAAAGTAGACATGCCATGCTAAAATTTCAACACAATAGTAAACATGGCATGCTAACATTGCAACATAAATGTAGACACGTCATGCTAAGATTGCAAAAGTAGACATGTCATGCTAAGATTACTACACAATAGTACATACATCAAACCAACAATGCAACGCATGGAGAAACATGCTAAATTTAACGTATGTCATGTTTTCTTCTTCTGTAGCGATGCATAATCTCTTGTGGGAGTTTGCCTTACTGTGCATCGTCGTGTAGATTTATGCGCTGTGAATTCTGATTGCGTCCTATCATTAGTGCACACCGGATAAGTCCATGCGTGCTCCGCTCCATTCCTCAATAAATCAAACAGTGTAGCGGATGACAGTTTCAGTTGATTGCTGATATATCAGCCCCATCGCATTTGTACATTATGTATCTCTTTATGGGATGTCCCCATCTGTGCACAAATCTCACGCAGTCTGGAGAGCGTTCATTATTAACACATTCACTTTAGTATGAAAGTGAATGGGCGCTAGGAGTAGTTTTTGAAAGACGGGGGAGAAGAGTCAGCTGTGACAAGGAGAATTAGTTGATTCTGGGAGAATTAGGAGGCCAGGAAAATTAGTTGATTCAATATTGTTTCTCAATACTAGTGAGTAATTTAGTAATTTCAGCTGCAAGGATTAGGAAGGAGGGGGGGCGTACCTGACAATATAAGCTTTGCCGGACGCTCTTATGCATGTGGCTGTTATTACTTGCTCTGTTCTGTATATTATATCATCCAATTTGTTTTGTTTTTGTTATTACTTGATCTGTTCTGTATAGTATATCATCCTATTTGTCTTGTTTTTGAGGAAGAAGAACCATCAACGTATTACTTTACTAAATGTTCTAAGGAACTCTTCATTTTTTTGTTCATAACCACTTTATTACACGGCTCAAAGGTACGGAAAAACCATCAGAGTGGAATGTGGTGATTTCGCTCAAATGACAAGCAGCATGACAGTGGACATTTTGGAAGTAACCACAGCTTTGAATTGGGTGTGCTCACAGACTGCGACACATGACTGTATACTGAATGACTCGATGAGCATGATTGTGAAAGTGTAAGAGGGGTGCATTTGGGAACAGTGGCTGGATGCGGTGAAGAATTCTTGTAGGCGGAATGTGACTTATTATTTGCGCTAGCCATGCGAGAGTCCGTGGTAATGAGAGAGCAGTTAGTTTAGCCGCATCCGCGACTGTTGGAGGAGCGATGGATCTTGCAGAAATTGTGAGAGCTTTACGGGAAAACACACAAACAACTGTATAAGTGTAAGACTGTATAAGACTGTATAAGTATAAGACTGTATAAGTGACAATGTTTCTTTTTCCATGTTTAAGGGAGTTCGGTTTAAAATGTAGTGTTGCTAGAAAGTAGCGGTATCGTGAACAAGGAAAAATGATGGTCAATCAACGGCGTACTGGGGCCGTCAGTCGATGTGTAATGGTGGATACACTAAATGAGAGATCTGAGCACCTACGAACTTGTGCGCAGTGTAGTAACGATGATCCAACGACTAACTATCTTTATTACATGCAATAATGCATGTTATTACATACACATTTTACATGATTACAACAGAAATATCAATGCTGTATATGTTAACTCACTCAATTTCATATTGTAATTATAATTTAAGGATCAATTATGAACTACAACGCATGCGTTATGGGAGGTAAAGACATCAAAGAAAATAACTAGCTACGACACCTAATGCTTGCTGAGGGTTAGTACATAAAGTGTTTTTTTTTATCTCAGATGGCAGGTTGCTACCATGTCACCTACCTTTAGGTCCTACAATAAAAACCAGACTCTAAGTAAACAGGAAACTAAATGAAAAAGAATACTAAGTTGGCAGAGATTCCAGATGGCAGATTCCTGCCATATCACCTACCTATGTGCACTACAATAAAAGCAAAACTCTAAGTAAACAGGAAACTGAATTAAA
>CM067299.1:11808862-11828862 GCA_034231615.1 Meghimatium bilineatum
GTCGAACAGAAAGGGTTTTTCTGTTACGAGTATGTAACAGACCTGGTGCAGTTGAAGGAACCCTGTTTACCTCCACACGCGGCCTTCTACTCAAAACTTAAAAATTCCAATATTTCTGTTGAAGAATATGCGTACTGCCAAAATATCTGGCGGGAACATAAAATGACGAAATTGCAAGATTTTCTCGAGTGGTACAACAACAAAGATGTCGCTCCAATGCTGAAGGCCCTATCCAGCCAGGTTAAATTCTATGCTGCGATTGGAATTGATATGTTTAAGGACGCCATCTCTGTTCGGGTATCACCCTCAGGTACCTTTTCAAAACCCTACCACGTGGTATAGTCTTTACGTTATGCGCCAAGTATGAAAAAGACCTACACAACATCATACGTCACAACATCACGGGTGGACCGTCTATTATTTTTCATCGACACCATGAGGTGGATAAAACCAACATCCGCGGTGGTAAGGTGGTTAAGAGCATTAAGGGGTATGACGCGAATGCTCTTTATTTGTGGGCATTAATGCAGAAGATGCCCACAGATTTTACAATCACCCGAACACACGATGATGGTTTTAAACCGCACAGGCGAAATCTGTACACCATTCAATGTAGGGAGTGGTTAGCTTGGATGGCTCACACGAGAAACACAGAACTTATCACCCAATTCAATGGTAAGGAACACCGGGTTGGTGATGCTCATATTCCAGTGGATGGTTATTGTACTATGACACGCACAGCCTTCCAATTTCATGGCTGTATGTTTCACGGGCACCCCAACTGTCCAATCACCAAAGACCATGTCATCAACCCGGTCAACAAAAAACCGCTTGCTGATTTGTATTTGGCTACATGTAGAACCAGCCAAACGATAGCTAACGCGTGTGGTGGCGGTATTGTCGAGTGTTGGGAATGTGAGTGGCAGGCCTTAAAAAGAAAGAGAAAGGCGTCAGAGACTTTCTAGCAACAGCATTCACGAGGCAAAAACCATCCTACGCTAAATACACGAGACCCACACAAACCCAAATTATTGCAGCTGTTGTTGATGGGTCGTGTTTTGGACTGGTGGAATGTGATATTCACGTCCCAGATGCTTTGAAAGCGTATTTCTCGGAGATGACACCCATCTTTAAGAATATTGATGTTAGTCGGGCAGATATTGGTCCGCTGATGGGGAAATACGCTGAAGAGAACAATCTATTGACCACACCCCGTCGCACGCTTATTGGGAGCTATGTTGGTAACAAAATCCTGTTGGCCACACCCCTGCTAAAGTGGTATCTGGAGCATGGTCTAGTGGTTACATACATTTACCAGATTATAGAGTATGAACCTGTAAAATGCTTCAGTCACTTTGGTGATACTGTTACCAGTGCTCGTCGTGAGGGTGATCTATCACCAGCCGCATCTATTACAAGTGATACTATGAAATTACTTGGGAATGCGGCTTATGGAAAAACCCTCACCAATAAAGCGAAACATACTAAAGTGGTGTATGTGGACCCTACAGCGACCGACACCCTGGTCAATAGCCCCTACTTTAAGAAGATGGTCGAGGTTGGTCCTGATTTATACGAGGTTGAGTCACGGTATCAGCACACGAAATGGGACCTGCCCATCCAGATTGGTTTTTTCGTTTACCAATACGCCAAGCTTAGGATGCTTGAGTTTTACTATGACTTCCTCGATAGATTTGTGGACAGGAGTGATTTTGAGGTGACAGAGATGGATACGGATTCTCTCTATTTAGCCCTATCCGCGGACAGTCTACATGACGTCATTAAGCCTAGCAAGAGGGCCGAATATCGCCGAGTCTACGATCAGTGGTTCCCTAGGGAAACCTGTCAGCCTCATATAGAACTCTTACTCGACCCACCTAAAGACTGTCCCCAGTGCATCGAGGCTAGGCTATTCGATAAGCGAAAGCCTGGTCTATTCAAGCTCGAGTATGCTGGTATAGGGATGATCTCACTATGCAGCAAGACATATCACTGCTTTGGGCCCTACGACAAGACATCGACAAAAGGGCTAAGTAAGACCCAAAACAAATTTGACGCCAAGACATTTTCCGACGTCCTGACAACCAGACAAAGTAGTGGGGGTAAAAATCTGGGTTTTAAGACGACTGGGACAGCTGTGTACACATACGAACAACATAGAGCATCACTTTCATACTTTTACATAAAACGACAGGTGCAATCAGATAATGTCTCAACTACACCTCTCTCTATATAACTAGCCTTTTACTCATACTTGGTGTCGGTTTTTTGTGTGTATAATATCATAATGTATTGGTTATATCTGTAAAAAATGTGTACGCTCTTTTCATAATTTTGTGCTCTTTAGAAATGTTTATGTATTTATGGTCTTTATGCACTTGTACATTTTCTATTTGATAATTTTATGCTGTATAAATGATACACACTTGAAATATTTATGAAAATACATAGCCATTTTTCATAATTGTATAACTTGGCACGTGCCAAAATATAAAAAGTACGTAAATAAAAGTATTTCCTATGTTTACCTCTTTTTTGTTTGTTTTATATTTGTGTATTTTAAATGTATATGGCTACCGAGTCTAACACCCACCACTTAATGGATCTTGTCTGTTTTCTGACCCCTAAACCATGCTTCCCATCCTGCCCTGTATCTGACCCCTAGTGTAACCCACCGCGGGTCAAGTGGATCTGGTTTTATCCTAATTTCTTGACCTGTGGATAACTTCTGGTGTTTAGGTGATGTTCTTGTCCTGTGGCTACCGGCTTGAGTTCTTGACCTGTGGATAACCTTGGTCCTCTGTTTGAGAGATGCTTCTTTGTAGCAAGTTAATGAAACACACAGTACAAACAGCACGTAAAACGAGAACTTGAAAATACTTGACAACAAATTGTTTCAGAGATATAAAAATATTTATTTATGAAGCGCATACATTTTTCAAAATAAATAAGAAAAAGAATGTTCACTGTATAATTCACTGTTGATAAAGCGGTACCAAAACAGGTTGTGTTCTTTGTCTCTTGGCTGGTTTGGGTTTGTTGGTATTTTTCTTTTCTGGGGCTGATACCGATGGTTCAGGTACATAGACAGGTTCGTAGTCGGGTGTGAGATACATCTCTAGGTTACCACAACCATATGGGAATGAATCGTCATAGGTGTTTGAAACTGGAGCAGATGAATCGCTGTACGTGTTTGAAACTGCAACTGAGGAATCGTCATATGTATTTGAAACTGGAGCATTTGAAGTTTGCTTTGTAGGAAAAACACTGGAAATTCTATCAAATTCATTCAGAATAACATCACGTAGTTCTATTAGATCGATGAAATCTTGTCGACTCATCGTGATACCTGTTTTGGTAGGATACTTTATGTGTGTATCACCGTAGTATCGGCGAATCTGGATAAGTGGTTTCTTGAAGTATGATACAGCCACTGCATTAACACCACCACCTAATGGTTTAATCATATCGTTGGTATTGGAAAAAGTATGTAACTGGTGAAGCCATCTTCTTAATACAACTGACTTGGAAATATCACTTCTAGACTGGTAGTGCAATGTGAGGTTTAGCTCAAGTGAACTTCTTATTTATACACACAGCGGCGGCCGGAGCACCCCACGCGCGCGCGGCGGCCGGGCTCCCGATTGGTCGCGTCTGTGCCATGACTCATGGATGACCCCACGCCAGTATGGCGTTTCTAGGTCACAGGTGCTGCCAGCTTTGATTAATGACTCATGGCGTGGGTACGCTGTGGTATCTAGGTCACAGATGTTGTACTCGTGACTTTTGTTTGACCTGGTTCCAGACTAGGGCGTATACAAGCTTATCATTTTTCCACTGTTTGACCGTGAAAGGTCGCAACACACATGCCATGGACGCACCGCGTGCTTTTAACATTAAGAAATATACAACGTATAAACCGCAAGTAGAACTCAACAAATCTTGTAGTACTCTCGGGTTGTAAACATAAGGTCTATTTGAATTTCTTTCTAGAAATTTGATAATCTCTGAATGTCTGGGTGGCAGGCCAAACGAATCAAAATATGTAAATGTTCCAACACCATCGTAATAAATTGCCACCCAATGGGATCCCGGTCTATAACTGGGGTCTGTATTGACAACAAAGCAGCTGTCAGAGTTGGGTCAATGTATCTCGGTAACTTATCCACTGGTACGACTCGTACTAAACCGAGGCGACGAATCCAGATATCCTGTATTAATAGCTCGTAGATTTGGTTAGTGTTCATTCTCTCAAGCTAAAAAGTCTGTAAGAATTGATCTGGTCTTGGATACCTCCAAAACACTGTCAACTTCAAAGTAAATTAAAACTTGAATAGCCGATGCAGTCACGGTGGCGAATTTCAGTTCAATGGCCAGTGGCCCAGTCTTGGCCATCTCAAATTGATCACCATCAAGCAAGCTAGGGGTCAGATCAAAAGCGTAGAGATTATAACCATGCTTAAAACCTCTAACGTCAATACCATTTCCAGCATCTTTACCAACAAAACCTAGGGCTGTTAGGCTACCAAAGAACGCTCTGATGTACTGATCATTGGCGTAATTAATAGTCAGTGGTTTACCACTCACATTTCTACCATCTACCAACAGGTTTAAATACGTCAGATCAAAATGATGAAAATTGAATGGATTTTTCTTCAGATGACCGTTAAAGGCACCAGCATCAACCAAACCAATAACGACTCTTGTGGGTGTCTGTGATAAAAATAAATTGTCTTGAACGTGTGATAGCATCCCATTAGGGATGGAAAATGTTTTCAAACCAACCCGTTTTATCGGGTACTTGGCATTACCTCGCATTAAGGCTTTCTCGTGGGCTAGTGAGATGGCTGGATTAAGTTTGACTTTTCTAAGTACTAGCGCTGCATGGGTGATAACACTTTTGTAACCAACGGTCCCATCTGTAGCCATCAGGTTAAAGACATCTTTAGATGGTGTTAGCTTGATCTTTACATCCACACCATTCAACATATATCTGTCTTGTGCGAAAATATCAGCGTGTAATTTACCCATCATATCCATTTCTTCACTCGCCGTTGCCAGTTGGCGGCGAATTTTAAAGCCGTTATTCGTATCCCCCTGCGTATCTTCATGGGCTTTTGGTGTATCTCTGTAGTAGAGGGCGGCACATAAATGACCCTTTTTAGCATCATCACCATAATTCAAAGTAGCTTCAATATAAGCTCGGTAAGGGTATGTGTTTTCGCTAGCTGTGATAAGAGTATCGTTCAATGAAACGTCGACTTGAGAAAATAAACTGTGCATGTAATAATTCACAGGACCAACTTCAGTATTGGGTGGTAAACTATCACCGTTAGGTAGTGTCACTTTGGTTCTTACGTGTAAAAAGGTGTTGAAAAGATCCAAGTAATCTTCACTATTACCCAAAATAACAAACTCGATGGGTGCCCCTGGTGCTAAAGCAGCCAGGGGATGAATTTCCACGTATTGACCCTCGTCAACAGCTGTTTGGGTTGGTGGTACACTAAACAAATCAAGTCCAGAATGAAGACATTCACACGAGTTGGGGTGAATGAGAGCCATTACGCGAATATGTCTCGGTCTTGTTCTGCTTGGAATGAGCTCGGTGTCGTTTAGCGGCTGGTTTTATTCTTTTCCGACATGGTGCACCCGGTGGTGTTGGTCGTTTTCGATGTCTAATACCACGACCCGATTGGGTAACGTGGTCGACAGCACCAGCCAATAGGCGCTGGCCAGCTTCTTTGGCTCTATCTCGCATAGAATCACGAATATTCCCACCACCTAAAGCATCCTGTGCCACTTGTAAACCAGAAGTGACACCTTCTCTAAGTAGAGCTTTACCACCTGTTTTTAACCAGGGTAGTACCATTCTACCCAGACCGCTAAAGAAACTACCTAGCCCGTGTCCTTTTGATGTCTACCACCGACAAATACGGGTAGCCCATTCCCAGCTTGGTTACAGAAAAATTCCTCATATAGCTTAGGATTTCTGTGGATTGTTGCGTGTCTAACCATTGTTTACTCCAAGTCAAACCGTTTGCGAGAACGAAAATGAAGTGTCACCGTTGACGTTCCAGCTGTAAATGCGATCTTCTTGCCTTGGTCTGTGGTTAAAAGGATTTCAACGGTATCAAACGAGAAGCGACTCAGAGGTGCATAATGCGGTTTATCATAGATTCGAAACACTGAGGTAGCTGTATTGTCCAATATGGGTACAGAGCGTAATAGTGGGACCATCGCATCACCCACCGAACGCGCACATACAATGTCTGAATACACGTAGACATTTTTTCATATCGCGATCCATATCGACCATATCTTGACTGGTTCGATCTGCGTCATCATAGGTCAGACGTGTTTTTGGTAGTGCTAAAATATTTTTCAGCGTCTCACTCAGTGCAAGTTCAGTACCTTCATCAAGAATCTTAATTGTGGCTCTCTTTGAAGCTTTATTGTAATAAATTTTCGCAATGCGACCAGCATTGGTCAGCTTAGAATTAAGTTCGTAGATAAAACCCTCTGGTGAGTCGTATAGACCAGCCGGCATAGTTATTACACCGTTCAGGTCATTAGATGGTGGGTGGACATATGTCAACCACACCTCACCATCAAGAACGTTGAAATATGTATTTGGAATTGAATTTCAGCTAGACCCACCTCATATTGGGAATTCATCTCTATAGTTTGTGGAAGTTTGACAAAATAATGGCTGGGGTTATTGTCCGGATAAATGTTCATTGAAGAATTGCTCGGTAAGGTAACGTAGAAACTCATCCTAGCTTTGGGTTTGGTAGCATGTAGCCCAAACAACTACTCAGTAAGGCGATCCAGATCTTGGCGCCAGGTGCATCGAGGTCGACTCGAGACAGATTAAATAATGAAACACCAATCACCACATATATAATAATCATTTGACAAAGGAAAACAATTTCTAAACGAGGGACCAGTTTACCGAATAAGACCCAGAGTGATGTTCGTACCCCTGCTCTTTCTTCTTCTGGTCGTAATACTGTTTCAACTTGATCAATTTCCATTAGTATCTTGTAATGTCTGTGGCCGACACCCAGGAATTGAATGAAGAATTATAGCCGAACCACTTGACTAAATACTGTTTCCGATGGCCAGCCCCACGTTCTTCTAGGACTGTTTCGATACGAAACGTTGTTTTGTCACCAACTTTTTGAAGTTCTTCTTTGTAAAAGGAACCTTGCACTTCTTCACCCGCATCATCTTTGATCGTATAAGTTATAGGTGTTGTCGGTTGTATCTGACTGACGGTAAACAGTTCTTCTGTCCACGCAGGTGTATATCCTTTTTTAAAATTGTGTCTACCTAGCCCGATTCTCACCCTATCACCAACATTTAAATATACTTTTCTGTCTGTTGGTCCCTCTCCATATAACGTATTCCACACTTGGGCTTGATTACCCGTATTAACTTCTACAGGCGCCATCCGAATACTCCTATGAAATGAATAATTATAATTTCGAAGCAAGGCGTTTATCACATCTACATAACGAGGTTTATTGCTTTTAGTGAAATATCGCCACATTTTCTCCTTCAATGTACGATTGAAACGTTCGACAACAGCGGCTTTGACATCTTCATTTTCAGTTGTGAAGAAATGAACACCGTTGTCTTTAAGAAACTTGAGAAATGTTTTATTGGTAAATTCCGAACCCTTGTCGGTTTGAAAATTTATTGGTTTTCTTTGTTCTAAAATACTACTCACAGCTTCGACTAAAGCTTTTCCAGTTTTGTTCTTGATCGGAACAGCCCAAGCGAATTTACTAAACACATCTATACACGTCACCAAATATGAATACCCATCGTTGTATTTTCTTAACTTTGTAAGATCAATTAAATCAGCTTGAAACTGTTGGTCTATACCACCTGTTATGGTTACACGTCTTTTAAAGCGACGCCGAATAGGTTTATGTAAAGTGTAAGTATCCTGATGCCTTAGCCAGTCTTTGATTTGTTTTGTTTCAAGTTTGGTGGTCCGTTGTAAACCACTAACACCACCAAACGCTCCAGCTTTCTTAGGATTGTAGTAATGGCGCGACAACATTTTGTCTACCATGATTCCCAAATGGGTGTTTTGGTAGGCGTAGGAATTTTACTTTTCCTTTTCTTCCTGAGCGTACGTTTAGGTGGGTCGGGCGTCACTTCAACCTTGTCTGGAATTTTCTCAGCTGCTTCTTCGGTTTTATGTGGTGGTTCGATAGGGACCGACAGAGTTGGTTTGTTATGCGCTGGTTCTACAGGCACCAACGAAGGTGGTTTGAAGTCTAATAAACCCAACGGTCTGTTTTTGTACTGGTCAAGGCGAATCAAATACTGTTGTAATGTTTGCTGGTAAAGTCTAGCTTTATCAGCGTTAGATAAATCAGAACGATCTAAAACATCACGCATCTGTTGATCCAGATCACGCATGTTATCCGTTAAACTATCAGGTGGTGTGTACGTAGATTTTTGCTGTAAAGTTTCTAGTACCCGTGGATCGATCAGCAACATTTTCTTGGCCATTATACACCCAAGAGACTACCCAACACACTCAGGACAGGTTTCAGTAACGCGCCTATGAAACCCCCTTGTTGAAGAATATGTTTCCTTCTTTTCACGGTAGTCTTTTTGCGAGTGAGCAGTCTGAGATTAGTCTTGTGCCGTTGCAGTCGGGTCTTCTGATGCTTGGTAAGTCGAACATGCCCTTTTAAGATATTGTGGGAACATTCACACAGGGTGCGTATGAGTTCCGGTGACGCTGTTTTTATTATACTCTTCACGACTGCTGGTTTTGCACGGCACAGGGTTTTTAACATTGGGCCGTGACGTATCAAAGCGTCAGTCATTTTTATTTTGGAACGTATACGACTTGGTTTTCTCCAGGAAATATATGACTCCGCAATCTCAAATGATCCGGTGTTGCCTGTCTGAGATCTATCAACAAATAACCATGTGGGGCCGCTGTCGCGTCTTTAAAACTATCTTGCACATAACTATTTTGACCGGGGTACATTTGCTTGGCCAAATGTATAATTTGTGACCCATCACGAGGATTCTTGAAAAGCACAATATAGTGTGAGTTGAGGCTAATTGTTCTGTGTTCTTTGTTTTTACCAAACAAATTCTGCACAATATACAACACGCTCAGACTCCGATGATGACTTACTTTAGTGAATAATTTAGTAACGCGATCATCTGTTTCACTCATCAAATCATCAATAACCAACAATCTTGGTTTATCACCAGTCCATTGCTCCACGTCTGGTAGACCTTCAATAAATTTAACACCAGGTATCGTCTCATACGCAGCCTGCCATTCGCCGTAACACCAGATAATTTCCTCTGGTTTAATGTCCACGATCTCATTCACATGGTTTAAAAACTTTTGCACAAAAACCGTTTTTCCACACCCAGTCGGACCTGCAACCATAGCTGTAAAAGGATGTTTCCATCGCGTATCCATTTCTATCAATGACCTTTTTACCTAATGCTACATATATATATATATATAGGCACAACCCACCCAGGTAATACTACAACACAAATAGGACCCGAAGACACCACCCACCCTATACACACACTTTCATAATTAGATTCTTAGTTTGACTAGATTAAAATTTCTGGTGTAGAAAAGTTTCATAATTAGAATGGCGCGGTCGACACAACTTCAGTTGTTGTATGTGTCATTTTCGTTATCTTGGGTTATCAGGCTAAAGGTGAATCACAGGTTACAAATTTCACTGATATTGACCTTGATGTATCACCTTGCACCTAAAAACAACGGAAAAGTGTGGAAAAGTTTCATAACTAGAATGGTGAGGTCGACACAAGGTCAGCTGTTGTATGTGTCATTTTCGTTATCTTGGGTTATCAGGCTAAAGGTGAATCACAGGTTACAAATTTCACTGATATTGACCTTGCTGTATCACCTTGCACCTAAAAACAACAGAAAAGTTTCAGTGGAAAACCTTATGCCTAGATGTTCAAGATGATACGTAGACGCCTCAATACGCCTCAATTACGCCTCCCAAGATGGCGGCCGACGCCTCACAACGCCGCCAAGATGGCGGTCGACGCCTCACAACGCCTCAAGTAATACTTGAGGCGTTGTGAGGCGTCGGCCGCCATCTTGGATGCGTACTTGAGGCGTTGTGAGGCGTCGGCCGCCATCTTGGGAGGCGTAATTGAGGCGTATTGAGGCGTCTACGTATCATCTTGAACATCATATACTACTAACATGAACGTGCCTCACTTCTCGTAATATCATTCTTATTTTCTTTCTTATCACTCACTTCACTTCTTTCTTCACTTCACTTATATCTTCACTACACTTATCTCTTTACTTCACTTATCGACCAATTTCATCACAATTTCATATTCTTGAGACCAACGGGAATTGAACCAGTCCGTTCTACGGCACCAAATCGCCTAGCAACAATTGCACACGCGTTTTTCAGTACTTGACTAACCGCATCTCCAAAAAAGATGCGATTTCATCAAGCCATTCAAATCGTGCACACAAAGTCACCCGAACGGACCAATCGAGACAAGGACTATTACAACAACAACAAACATCCCGTACAGGTATTGAAATATCCTCAGTAACAACAAACACATAACATAATATCCGTATTAGCACAATTTCATATACCAACTCAAATCATTCACTTCATTTACCAATTATTGATTCACGTGACATCCATGTTTGTTTACTTCATTTCTCGACTGTCTCAATCATATTTTCGCGTGACACACAATTTGACGTGATAACTGACATCTCGGATTACGTGACAACTTACCTCACTTATCGACTACATTCATTTCATTTCATAAAGCAACTCAAATCATTCGCTCCATTTATCAATTACCCATGACAATTCAATAATGTAACGTGACGACTTGAACCCAATGCATGTGACAACCCATTTTTGTGTTTTATTTCTCGACTTCCTAATTCATTTCTCGACTTCCTCATTCCTTTCTCGACTCTCTCATTCATTTCTCTTGACAAATCATTTGATTCTGTTTTAACATCATTACACTCCGGGCAACTCCATAGGAATTGAGTCTCTTCCAAAGTATGTCTACGGGTGTGCATGCTTATAATTCCTGTTCTGTACTATTTAAAAACACTCCTCTCACTACCGAGAAAGCGTTCGGTCATTCGTGTTCAAAGTATAATAATAACCCTCCCCCCCTTTACAACACCGAGAAATAGGTTCACTACTCATAACACATTACTTAACACATTTCATTTCATTACATCTGTAATCAATTATGTATTACAATCTGTGTAGGTGCATCTGGCAAACCCATTAATAAGGACGTGTCGTGTACTCAAACCCCCAACTCCTTTAGCAAACCAGTACATGACTGTTAGTACTAGATTATTTTGTCATAAGAGGGAGTAATGCGTGGCGATTTATCATTAAAAAAAGATAATCACATTTCTCATCAGAAATAAGTATTTACACACGAAAACTAAGTAGAAACTAGTTGTTGTTTTTAGTTAAAACTCCCACCTTGCAGAAAGAGAGTCTATTGACAGGATATTCATTTTGCCAAATTCCTGTATTTACATAGTCTGTGAATTCTTGTAAAGCTAGTCGATCTTGTGTTTTACATATCTTCTACATTGACATATGAAAACACAAAACATAACCGTGTTGTTGTATGTAAACTTGTCTCATCATATTATATGTTATAATTCACTAAGTATATATATATATATATATATATATATATATATATATATATACGAAATAGCATAATTAATTTTAAAATACAATTAACGTGCTTTACATTGTGGAATCGAGTCCGTCGTCTGATATAAAGTACTGTGAAGTCTGTGATGTTTATTTATTTAAAAGTGACGTATTTTACATTTCCGTGATTCTCATTGGCTGTAAATCCCAAGTATACACAGCGCGACCAAGGAAAATAACTGGTAAAGTCAAATATGGTCACTATTGACGGATGACTCGATGAATCTACAGGACGAATATCTGGTGAGGTACTCGGTATAATTAACTATATTAAACCATCTCAACTGCCCGCCCTTCCCGAAATTTCATATATGTAACAATATTTTTGTTGATCATAACTACTGGACATGAATCCATCAAGACATGTGATCTTCTTGTTCTCCATTCGGAATCAGTCGATGATAATGGATTTCTTCAATAATCATTTACAGTTAAACATTGAAATTGTTACATACATAAAAAGGCCCTAATCTGTAGTATTTTGGTATGCTAGAAACGAATATAACCATATAAAAATTGTATTGGCTCTCTTTTTGAAGATAGTTCATGTTATTCAATGTCGATGTATCACCGTGCAAATTTATCCAGTGTGACTGCAACGAAATCGTTAATAAGCTTAAAATAACGTAATAAATATTGCATCATACTGCATACTATGATCATGATCAATTCATTCATTGTTGATTGTATCATTTTCCAATGTAATGCAATACTACTACCAGGTGGCTGCTGAAGTAAGCTGACGTTAGCAGCGTACTATATAACACCCATTCTGAAAAGGTGAGCATTAAAATATTGGATTGGATTTGCAAACAAATCGTAGAACACATTTTGATTAAAAATTACATACTTCGCTGCATTATGCCTCTAAAGATCCACTTCCTACATTCCCATCTGATGAATTTCTTTCCTGAGAACTGTGGCATGGTTCAACATAGCGAAATTTTCGTCAAGATATCGTAACAATGAAACAAAGATAACATGGATAATCGTCTTTTGTAAAGCTGGCTGAATATTGCTGGCAACTTCAAAGAGATGTTCTCAAACAGCTGTACAAGAAACAGGCGAAGAAATCTCAGAAGTAGTCTGTCTACACCTTGAATTTTACAGGTATTAACTGTCTCATCATTACTATTGGCATGCATTTCGTAATGTAAATATTCATTTTGTATTCAGATTACATAAGAACTAGAGCTAATTTTGACATTTGACTGTAATATTCGTGCACTGCACTTCAAAATTGATAAATAGTAACTAATATCATTTCAGTAATATAACGGTTGTAAAGATATATTTACCAGTGTGATATGTAATGTGTTTGCGTTCTCCATGACAGTACTGTTGAGCTGCCTGACATCCTGTTGACAGTCTGTCATAGGTGTGTTAGATTGTCATAGTTTTCTTCTGTCTACCTATATATCAGAGTTGATATTGAGCTAGCTTTACATAATCCAACTCGTGGAACTACAGTGGTTCGAGCTCCGACCATCCACATATACGGCATATATCCATCATGACCTCCATTAAAGACATGTCAACTCAATTAATTAGGACTCAATTAGTTACGTTTTTGGTTATTGTTGTTGTTTCGGTTGGTCACCATTAACATACTTGGAATCGCATGCCAAACATAGCCAAGGTGACTCAAAGTAAATAAATAGTGACCAACTATAATCGCTACAATAGCCTCCGTCCGTTCACGTGACATTTGGTTGTATAGTGGCGCCTCATAATTCAAACATAGATTAAAAGTACTATTCTGTATATGTCATTCTTCAGTTATTTTATATATGTATTGTCATGCACTGATAGTAACTGTTAAATGAAATGTATATGACACCACTCTTCACTCATGCGTAACAATTCTGTCCATTACTGATTCTATTCGTGAAATCCAAAGATTAAAAAAAGATATGTATCTTTATTGAATGTAGCAATACAGTTTATGGCAAGTGAGAATTCATTTTACTTAGTGTAACAAGTAACAACACATATTATAGCATACAAGAAATCATATTATAACTTATAACAACACACATTATAACAAATAAAGAAACTCATATTGTTACAGGTAACATTTAATGGTATTACATGTTACACATTTACGGAAAAGTATTCGATAAAGAATTACCAATAGTAAACATATCATGCTAACAATGTAAAACAACAATAGACACGGCATGCTAACAATTTAAAACAATAGTAAACACGAAATGTTAAGATTGCATCACAAAAGTAGACATGCCATGCTAAAATTTCAACACAATAGTAAACATGGCATGCTAACATTGCAACATAAATGTAGACACGTCATGCTAAGATTGCAAAAGTAGACATGTCATGCTAAGATTACTACACAATAGTACATACATCAAACCAACAATGCAACGCATGGAGAAACATGCTAAATTTAACGTATGTCATGTTTTCTTCTTCTGTAGCGATGCATAATCTCTTGTGGGAGTTTGCCTTACTGTGCATCGTCGTGTAGATTTATGCGCTGTGAATTCTGATTGCGTCCTATCATTAGTGCACACCGGATAAGTCCATGCGTGCTCCGCTCCATTCCTCAATAAATCAAACAGTGTAGCGGATGACAGTTTCAGTTGATTGCTGATATATCAGCCCCATCGCATTTGTACATTATGTATCTCTTTATGGGATGTCCCCATCTGTGCACAAATCTCACGCAGTCTGGAGAGCGTTCATTATTAACACATTCACTTTAGTATGAAAGTGAATGGGCGCTAGGAGTAGTTTTTGAAAGACGGGGGAGAAGAGTCAGCTGTGACAAGGAGAATTAGTTGATTCTGGGAGAATTAGGAGGCCAGGAAAATTAGTTGATTCAATATTGTTTCTCAATACTAGTGAGTAATTTAGTAATTTCAGCTGCAAGGATTAGGAAGGAGGGGGGGGGGTGTACCTGACAATATAAGCTTTGCCGGACGCTCTTATGCATGTGGCTGTTATTACTTGCTCTGTTCTGTATATTATATCATCCAATTTGTTTTGTTTTTGTTATTACTTGATCTGTTCTGTATAGTATATCATCCTATTTGTCTTGTTTTTGAGGAAGAAGAACCATCAACGTATTACTTTACTAAATGTTCTAAGGAACTCTTCATTTTTTTGTTCATAACCACTTTATTACACGGCTCAAAGGTACGGAAAAACCATCAGAGTGGAATGTGGTGATTTCGCTCAAATGACAAGCAGCATGACAGTGGACATTTTGGAAGTAACCACAGCTTTGAATTGGGTGTGCTCACAGACTGCGACACATGACTGTATACTGAATGACTCGATGAGCATGATTGTGAAAGTGTAAGAGGGGTGCATTTGGGAACAGTGGCTGGATGCGGTGAAGAATTCTTGTAGGCGGAATGTGACTTATTATTTGCGCTAGCCATGCGAGAGTCCGTGGTAATGAGAGAGCAGTTAGTTTAGCCGCATCCGCGACTGTTGGAGGAGCGATGGATCTTGCAGAAATTGTGAGAGCTTTACGGGAAAACACACAAACAACTGTATAAGTGTAAGACTGTATAAGACTGTATAAGTATAAGACTGTATAAGTGACAATGTTTCTTTTTCCATGTTTAAGGGAGTTCGGTTTGAAATGTAGTGTTGCTAGAAAGTAGCGGTATCGTGAACAAGGAAAAATGATGGTCAATCAACGGCGTACTGGGGCCGTCAGTCGACGTGTGATGGTGGATACACTAAATGAGAGATCTGAGCACCTACGAACTTGTGCGCAGTGTAGTAGCGATGATCCAACGACTAACTATCTTTATTACATGCAATAATGCATGTTATTACATACACATTTTACATGATTACAACAGAAATATCAATGCTGTATATGTTAACTCACTCAATTTCATATTGTAATTATAATTTAAGGATCAATTATGAACTACAACGCATGCGTTATGGGAGGTAAAGACATCAAAGAAAATAACTAGCTACGACACCTAATGCTTGCTGAGGGTTAGTACATAAAGTGGTTTTTTTTATCTCAGATGGCAGGTTGCTACCATGTCACCTACCTTTAGGTCCTACAATAAAAACCAGACTCTAAGTAAACAGGAAACTAAATGAAAAAGAATACTAAGTTGGCAGAGATTCCAGATGGCAGATTCCTGCCATATCACCTACCTATGTGCACTACAATAAAAGCAAAACTCTAAGTAAACAGGAAACTGAATTAAAACTAGAATACCGTGATCGCAGCAACCTTTCACGTGTTGAGCAGTATTGACTTTCCAAAGTTAATTATCAATTTCTTGTACCTCGTATATCGTTAATATATCACATACATCAAGATATATCAGATCAAGAAGATTACAGGGTAACATATGCGATCTGGATTTCAGTCCAGCATATAGAAACAGATGTGTTGAAGGGGTATAATATTGAGTGATGTAGGGCAGACTTGCGTTGGAGACCTATTACTGTATGGTTGTATTTGAATGTAATATGAATAGCTCTTAAGTACCTTATACTTTGATTAATGATAAGCAATGATATGCTAAGAGAAATGAAGTATAATGAAAATAATAATAAATCGTATTACATGTAATATAAACAATATAAACAGGGACAACTTCTACGTTACGGATAATGGGGCCTTTATTAACAAAACATAAATAAAAAATGAAATATTCAATAAAATGTGGGCGAGTGGGTGAATTTCGTTATATATCTACATTGATTTCTACTGCCATCCAGACATTAGCCATAATAGCATCATAAGCGGTGATGGCAAAGAATTTGAGTAAATTGCAAAGTTTAACGAATATCTAGAAAATGTGGGAGAGTATAAAACAAAAACTATGTACCTCAATGGATTATAGTGTATTGATAATGTAAGGTAATTTTCGTGAATAGTAACTCTTATATCAACTACGTTCTGACAAGTAATATAATCTGTTAAGGCCATATATTTGAAGTGGGATTAGTTCAGAAAGCAGAATTAGGAAACTAAGATTGGTTGGACTATCCCTGACCTCGAGCAGGGCCATAGTCCTGCGCTAGCACTCACAGGGGCTGAAGTTGGAGATATGAGTCTAGAGACTCACCAACAATCAAGGTATCACGAATCACGATAAGATAACGTGTTTTAACAAAACAAAACAAAACACAACTGATGGAGATGCTATAAGAGGTATTACCAGTAGTGCAAAATCATAAAATGTGCTTTTCTCTAAAGGTTCGGGGTGGGGGCGAGAAATGTAATTGCATTTTGTAAACAAGCACGGACCATTAAGTCTTACTGCTGCATGTGAAGTACACATGCCTAATGATTCGTGCTTATTTAAGAGTTAAGAGTGATTCTCGAGAAAATATATATCTACGCAATACGTATGTTATTTACTGCATCTGTCCGGTTCTTGGCACATAGCGCTTCTCTGACGGACATGCGGCCATTATACCATGTTCAAATCTGGATATATCTGAAGCAGTGGCAACATACTGAAAGTATTTATATTGCCCAGATAATCATTGCAACGAAAATGTGATGGGTTGATCGCTATATCCTGCAAATAATATTATTTTACGTGTTCTGACCATATCTCGATGGGGTAATATAAATATAGTGATTAGAGAATGCAAAAATTGTGATGTCTTGGCTAATATTTCATCATTTTTAGAAAAGTGGATTGGCCAATTCGGAAACCGTGTTGATTCACGTTGCGAAGATGCTGGTGTGTGCTAAACACACCTGGTTGTCTGCTGTCTTCTAGTTCTTTTCTTGAAGTTAAGACTGAAATAAGATATTCACAGAGGGAATCAACACAAACTGGACACCTGGAAATACAAAACACGGTGCTAGCAAAACTGGAAGCCTATCATTGAGGACATACGTTCTATTCTAGACGAAGCAGGACAAAAGGTGGGAAAGAAATATACATGGTGTCCGTTTGAAGTTACTAAAAATATAAGAACCAGATAATATATGTTATGAAAATAAACCACATCAACGGCTCAAAGGCTTAGATTTCATATAGGATTGACCTTATTGTACTCAGTTTCCCCATACGATTATTCTTATGTATTTACATCTACCATATAATATAAAGTTAGGACACTCCTACTTTGAGGTTATATCAATAAATAGACACAATACCAACATTTATATTCAATATAATTTTAAAAAATTAGAACGGTGCGGCACTACTGTCAATAGTACCAGTAGCACGTAACTGCGTAGTTTAAAGTCATAAGCTTCAGAGATCTCCACAAAAAAAAAAAGACTTAGACTACCTAGTATCAAATTCACGACTAATTTAACACAAGGCAAATCTCTTAATCACTATTATATCGGTAACGGTTGGTCCCATGGCAGCAGCCTGCCTTCGGGGATGAAGTTAACTCTTCATGTACTAAATCAAGGCAAGTATGAGGTGTTGTGGCCAATTCCTTTCCTTGTTTTCTTGACCTACCTAACTCATGCGCCAGGTACTCATTTACAACTCTGTCGATTGAAGAAACGATCGTGTTAGAATAGAAATCACAACGAAGTTCTTTTTTTCCGTTCCTACGTGGTTTTGAACCTGATACCCGGTAATAGTAAACAAGGTCATTGTCAACTAGGCTACCGAGCTCCTCCATCATAGAGATATCCCCACAAATACAGTGATGAGAATATCTGACTACATCCTCAATAAACTATTCACCCTCTATTCTCCCTCTATTCTCCTTCTATTCTCCCCATCTATTCAACAAATTCTCCTGAGCCATATTAGGTTGCAGATTCAAATTTATAACTCAATTTTAGTTTCAATTATAAATTTTAACTCTCCTTTCAAATCTAGTATTTTAACTCGTCTTTCAAATCTATTATTTTAACTCGTCTTTCAAATCTATTATTTTAACTCGTCTTTCAAATCTATTATTCATTGTCAAAATAATTTTCTGAAATGATCGTTGTGTGTTTCTTGAAAATAAGTCAATGAATGTACTTATACATAACGTAAAGTTTATATGTACAATTACAGTAAAACCAGAGAAGATTCGACAATCAGATATCGGCTGCGGTAATACACATACTACAGTAATAATAGTGAATTAGTAAGTATTATTTACAAGTACCTAACACTGCTAATATAAATAATCTTTGTATTTATTATGTCAAAGAAGTATAATGAAATGAATTAATTATAAAGGTTGACGTTTTGATCTGAGACCTTCTGAAGGAACATATAATAATAGAAAGCGATGCATACAGATATAATATTCATTTATAAACATATTTTAAAACAGAAACAGTCAGTTTAGCGGTCTGGCGATGGACGTGACGAAATTGTACAATTTATGCAGTCCGTAGAAACAGAAAGTGTACGAGTTATGCAGTCGTAAGAACAGAAAGTGTACGATTTATGCAGTCCGTAAGAACAGAAAGTGTACGATTTATGCAGTCCGTAAGAACAGAAAATGTACGATTTATGCAGTCCGAAAGAACAGAAAGTGTACGATTTATGCAGTCCGAAAGAACAGAAAGTGTACGATTTATGCAGTCTTTGAAGAGCAGAAAGTGTACGATCTATGCAGTCTGTAAGAACAGAAAGTGTACGATTTATGCAGTCTGTAAGAACAGAAAGTGAACGATTTATGCAGTCTGTAAGAACAGAAAGTGTACGATTTATGCAGTCTTTGAAGAGCAGAAAGTGTACGATCTATGCAGTCTGTAAGAACAGAAAGTGTACGATTTATGCAGTCTGTAAGAACAGAAAGTGTACGATTTATGCAGTCCGTTCAAGAATAGAAAGTGTACGATTTATGCAGTCCTTGAAGAGCAGAAAGTGTACGATTTATGCAGTTTGTTCAAGAATAGAAAGTGTAGGATTTATGCAGTCCTTGAAGAGCAGAAAGTGTATGCAACATAACGAAATTGTTCAGTATGAAGAAATAGAGACGACCAAGACATGATACCAAGATAATATCTAACCATAGACACGAGAGAGAGAGAGAGAGAGAGAGAGAGAGAGACAGCAATTGTATGCTAGGTTGTGAGCCTCTTATTCTACTTCTGATCAGTAAGTGTTGGATTATGTTTTTCTGATTACACTGTGAGTGGATACGTTCATCCCCATCTAGATCAGATTGCTGATATACACTTTTAGATATTGATGAAGAACTCTACTGAACCGATATCACTTCTTTCGCCGGTCTGGAATTGTTTTCCTTCAGCTCATAACCACAAATCATTTTTTGAATGTTACGGTTTAG
>CM067299.1:11833862-11873881 GCA_034231615.1 Meghimatium bilineatum
CAGAAATCAAAGAAGCCACAGAAACAAGCTTACAAAAAGAACACAAGAAGGCCATTTTGAGAGAACTCTTCCACCCCTGACGCCACAAGGTAAACAAGGGCCATAGCATATATATATATATATATAGGGACAATTGCAAAGCTCTTATTGTTTACGCTATGGGTTCCTCGGAAACTGCACGTAGACGGACGAATGTTCTCAGATCATTTCCTTGATCCCCGTGGTTGCTATGTGAGATATTAAAAGATGATAATTACTGTCAAAAATCGATATTGATCGGATATTGATGCAATAATCTCACAGTACACCACACTCTCTTGACCTTATCTTCAAAACTGCATGGATATGATTAGTTGACCTTTTACATCTGATCAATGCACACTGCTAGACTGTCAACAAATATATACTTAGAAATACTTTTTGCCTTCTGACGAAGGTGTTTTAACGGGTTTAATATTATTTCTACGTGCCACTTCGCTAAAGCCGTATATATTCCTGCCGTGGAGCTAATCTTATAATAACTGTTTACATCTGTGTTTATGTGTTATTCTTAAATTCGAGTCGATCGGGCGTAAACATTTTTCGGTAAACATTACGGTCATTGCGTTCCGGAAAGAATACGTCACATGATACGCATCTTCAAGAGTACGTATACTTTTTAAGTATGCAATTTTAAGTTCTACATGGAACTTGATGAGCAAGCATAGAGTATCAGACTCGGGTGTAGGAGCTTGCAGATTGTTTTCCACAGGCTTGATTTTTTGTGTGGTTTATTTTAAATTTATTTAGGCAGCCTTAATGAGTTACTGGATAATGTTTTCAGCTAGGCATATTAATTTTATATATATATATATATATATAATTTTGTTTCGGTTTACTAACGAGGAGTAATGTTGTTTTCAATATATATTCCGAACTTTATTATATTTCCTTTTTTGTTCTATTCTGGCTCGGGCAACTTTGGACTAAGATTCTAGTTTACTATATTTTGTTTGTCTCCCGGAATATGTCAGAACATCTTGTACAATTTCTTTGCATGAAGTTCTGCCTATTTATTCACATCTCAAAATCATGAAATATATCATCTAATTGTTGTTCATTGTCAGTGTTTCTGAAACAATCATTCATTTAGAATAGATTTAACATTTTATAATTTTCATTTTTAATGCATTTGTATTTTTTTTCTAATTTAAGCTGCAATTTATAATTTGTAATACACCACCAATCTCTTGCATGGAAACCAGCAGGCAGAAAAGCCAGGGGTAGACTAATGGAAACACTCAGAAGAACAATACTTAGAGAAATTAAAACAAACAATATTCATACTATTCAAGAACTGCATAGAATAGCTTTGAACAAATACAATTGGAGAGATCTGACCTCTGCCATATGCGCTAACTTCAGCGCTAAAGAAAAATGAATAAATTAATGATTTTTTACGGATGTTAGTATTCTTCATATTTGGGGCCACGTATAATTAGCGCAGTGTTTAGCGCACTGGCTTGGTATAATAGTGATCCTGGGTTCATTCCCCAGTTGATGCAGATTTTGTTTAAAAATTTAACGACTTCCGGATCGACCCAGCCTTAATTGGGTACCGGATTAATCCGGGAAGTAGAGACTGCGAGGGAGAGGAGACGGCTACCGTCCTCATTTGCAGAGCCACTGAAATGTGAGATCGCCAACATCTCACACCCCTACGTCATTAATAAATACTACGAATAACTTTACTTTTACTTTACTATTCTCCTCATTAAATGTAGATTCAACCTACCATTCTCATTTTCACTTCTATTTCAAACCTACCATCTGTTATAATTCAGTTCCAAGATACCAGTGGTAAGCTTCTTATACTGTAGAATAATTATGGGAATAGATATACGTATTAAATAACGACTAACATGGACGGGTAAATGAAAACAATCGACAGAGTTAACTGGAAATGAATATATATTGCGAAATAAATTAATCACGTACACTAGAGATATGAAGTTGCTCTACACAGAATTAATTAGGACTTCATTCCTTACGTTGTTGGTTATTATGTCATTATTATGGTTATTATGTCATTATTATGGTTATTATGTCATTATTATGGTTATTATGTCATTATTATGCAATTATTGTGGTTATTATGTCATTATTATACAATTATTATGTCATTATTATGCAGTTATTATGGTTATTATGTCATTACTGTGGTTATTATGTCAATTATCATTTTGGTTATTGTGTTTCTTGTTGGTCACTATTTATATAATTTCTTCTTCTTTCGTTCACTTGAAAAATATTTGTATCTGTAATAATTAATCTAACGCCTCTTAGGAACGAAATGAGAACACACTTTATCTCCTCCTACCCAAATATTCAGCCGGACTTTTTACTGACTTTGCTACGGTGCCGCATGCCAAAAATAGTCAATTATTCCAATTATATAAATAGTTACCAACGAAATTCACGACAATAATCACAAACACAATAAATTAAGTCTTAAATAATTATGTGCGTAGATCTTATACTATTGTTGAAGGTCGCGACCTACTGATGTCAACGAAGAATTTTTGATTGATGATACGTATTCTTCTCACTTTCATTCCGTTTTAGGCGACAATCATCTCTCCGTCTATCTCTCCAGCACACACGGGATTTAACAATCATCCATCTATCTCTCCAGCACACACGGGATTTAACAACCATCTCTCACACTTTTACTTGACTCTTCCAAACTCTTCCACTCAATCTTAATTTCTGACTCACGGGTTATACTATCTTCACGACCTCACCATTACCTGTCTTATGGCGTTGTTTCTTTCAATCCCGACATATAAAAATCCTAACTGGTTCCTCTAAATTAATTTTTCTCACATTACGAATTGTTCCGAGCCTGCTGTAGAGGGTAGAAGATTTTGGAAGATAACTAGAGCTTCCATAACAATAGCCAAACAGAAAAAGAATATACTCAATCGCTTACGCGCCGAAAGTAAAACAAAACTGTATCTGGTTTAGTTATTAATACTCTCCTTCAAACGAAAATGCGGGTGATCCCTTCACTCTGCCTAGGCTCTCATGGACAACATGATTTTTTTTCTTATGGTAAATGAAACTGAGATCAGTGGTATTTTCTTATCCGAGGTCACGATGCGCCTTGAGATAGTGGGTAAATTAAGCTCACTTCAGACTTCATTCAATAAACAGAGAGGTGATATAGAAAATGGAGGCGGGGGTTGGCGTGTTATTTGTTTTCACTGTTGGAAGTATTCTGTTTCTCAGTTTAGCTATCGGGGATGCGGTAGTTTAATCGTGACCATCAACTCACAATAAGACCTCTTAACAGAAAGTATACATGACCTAAAGGAAATATTTTTTTTATTTTTACAGAGCATTTTGTCGGTCGGTCATGCATTTGCTGGCAGATGAAACCAAGTATATAAATAGTATATCTATCTATAAGCGGTGGCCCTTGTTTGCTTTGCGGCGTCAGGGGTGGAAGTACTCTGGAGATGGCCTTCTTATGTGCTGTTTGTAAGCTTGTTATAAATAGTGATCAACAAAACCACGACAATAATAAAAACACTTCATGAATGAAGTAATGATTACTTTCTGTTGGCAGGTATTTACTCGTGCCAGGTCATGGATTAGTTGTTAATGAGCGGGCATCCTACGCGAATGATTCAAGATGCAACAGCTCAACACAGCTTAAGGAAATGGGTACCAGATATTCTGGGAAGTAAATCCGACGGGTGTGATGTCTAATATATGATCCACAATTGTGTCCTTGTTCACTAGAAAGTATAGAGAGTACATGTATAACAGAGTATTTACAAATAAGCCTCAATGGCGTAGAAATATTAATTTTACTTTGCCTGGAGGAAAAGGAGGGGGTTTGACACTTTCCAATACCCCCACTCACGTATCAAGTTCCGAATGTCCTGTTGTCGTTGAATACGATGTTCTCAAAGAAGTATATATTGTTAAACTGTAAACCCAACACAATCCATTCACCGTAATACATCCCTGCTAGTTAGTCTAAAAATGATGTCAGGCTTTGTGGCGGAGTGGTACAGGGCCCGGCTGTGACGGCCAAGGTACCGAGTTCGATTCCATCCACATGCATTTGTGCATTCGGACCGTTCAGAAAGCACTGTCAAACTAATGAATGTATTTATATTGCCTATAAAATCACTACAGACAAAAAATGTTGAGTTGATAGCCACGTCCTGAATAGGATATGCTACCAATTTGTTTTTAGTTAGTCTAAGCGTGAAAACGAGCGCTCATGTTATTTATGAGGTTAATATGGATATTGGCGAAGACAAACATGAATGCATGTACAGAATATTGCCGAGTACTGAAAGAGATGGCTGATGCATCTCAAACATTTCATTGTGCTTTACGTTGTTTTTTTTAAATTAAAAGTGTTAAAACAATCATCAGCAGTTGATTCTCGCTAAGTGTTTTCACAAGAATTCAATCCGAGTTTATGCCATTTAATTAAACAATGAAAAACATTTCTAGATTGTCTAGATTAGGATACACGAGCACAACATAAATCACATTTAAAACTCTCATTGATACAATCTTATTCCACGTGCGGTTGGTCTATAGGTCCCAGTAGTAGCCTACAAGACAAACTCTCGTGCAACAGCATGCTCGTAGTAGTTGAAAAGCCAATATATCGAGACTTTCATTTCTGTGGAGGTTTCAAATCATTTCAATTTTACAATTTCGTTTGTATAACCTCAGAATATGAGATTACCTCTAGAACAGTGTTTTTTCCCAACCCTTTTATTAACCAAACGCCACCTTAGTCTTTCTAAAATTCTGATCCCCCCCCCCTCTATGCACCATATTTTCATAATATTAGAAAATTGTATTATTCCTTCCCCGCCCCATCGAAGTGCCCCCCCTGAATAATTAACTATGCGTGGTCCCCAAGTCCCAAGCTGGGAAACACTACTCTAGAAGCAGTGCACGTAGATGTCAGAATCTATTGCTTACAAGGTTTCCTCTAGAAGCAGCGCAAGTATCTTTGAGTTGGAGTCTATTTGTTATGGAAAAAAGCTCTGGAAATGCCCTGCCTTTTCAATGCAGATTCACATTATTATCTCTGACCACACTCGCGCCAACTAGTTCACGATACCTCTTGTCATGTGCCATCAAATCTCAGAACTCAACCTCTTATTATTCCTCTTGTGGTAAACTACAATCATATTCATCTTGTGTTCAACTACAAACGTCTACAGATTAACAGAATGTACCTCGAACAACATAATTTGTTTTGTCATGGTTTACATCTTGGGTGCAATATCTGGACCTTTTGCTTTGATACATCATCCTCACCATGGTTTCTGGATCCATTTGTCCCTCTATCAGATGTGGCATCTAGCATAACATCTAAAACCCCCTTAATGGCATCGTACAATGTACATGGTATGGGGACACTATTACTTGCTCCCTTTTCGGGCTGCGGCATACCATGGACACAAAACCCATAAAATGTAAAAATATTTATGATATTTAGTAGTATAAAGAAATTAATGAGTACAGAACTGAGTACAACGGTAAACAGTGTGATTTAATATATATATATATTATATATATATATATATATATATATATATATATATATATATATATATATATATATATATATATATTAATAATAATTATAAAAATATATAAACAGTGTTATATTACAGTTGTGTGTAAAGGAATTACAAGATGAAGCAAATCGACATGTTAATCAAAATTTCTATATCACGATAACCGAAACACAGAATAGATCAACTATGTTTTTTCCCCTGTCTGATCAAGACCTTTTACCCGAAACGCCGACTTGTTCCATCGTGTTGTATGAAGAACTGTAATATTATTTATCATTCTCACTTGACTTACGTAATATTATGCGAACTCTCCTAGTGTTAATGTCTAACTTTTTCTTACCGCTTCTGTTACCGCGGATGTTTACCACATAACGAGGAGGAGCAGTGAGTTCGTCTGAACACGATTAGCAATATTTTTTTTTTACTTCTAGATGCTGCAGCAGTACATAACAAGGAATCTTATTAGAATGACAGGAGGGCGAATTCTTGAAGAAATACTTTGCTGGCACTAGGTTCGCATTATAATTAGAAAATGCAGTGGTTGGGTCGATTGTAAATTAAATATAGAATTTAAGATGATGACACTTCACAGACTGTGTTTGCCGAAAGATAGTTCTCTAAAATGAATGGAAAAGTACGTCATTATTGGATTCGTGTATATAGGTTTCAGATCTATTTAGATACATTACTAAGTATTTCATATGTTTTACGTAGCGGTAAAACAGTGTTTCTAAATCTGGGTACACGACATAAGAGGGGTTACAGAGTTGAGTTCGGGTAGGTGATATGCCAATGAAGAATATATTTGAAATTTTTCATTGGGGGGGGGGGGATAGACTAAATCGTGTCATTCAGGGGACATATACGAACATGCATTATATGGAGGGGAGGGGGAAACAAAGACGAATATTTGTCTTACAGGGGACATAAACAAAAATGTTTCTTACAAGGGGACATAAACAAAAATGTTTCTTACAAGGGACAAAGATGAACATGTCTCTTATGAGGGGACACATGCAATGTTTCTTACAGAAGACACAATGGAAAATGTTTCCCTGAACGTGGTACAGAGGAAAAAGTTTCCCTGAACGTGGTACAGAGGAAAATGTTTCCCTGAACGTGATACAGATGAAAATGTACCTCATAAAAAAAAAAAAGTAAGACAAGGAAGATTAAATGTTTAGAAACACTAGCAACTATGAACATAGTTTACAATATCACTAACATAGACCTACAGGGAACACATTTACAATAGACCTACAGGGAACATAGCTTACAATATCATTACTGTAGACCTACAGGAAATATAGTTTACAATCTCATTACTATAGACCTACAGGGAACACATTTACTATATCATTACTATAGAGCTACAGGGAACATATTTACTATATCCTAACTATACAGGGAACAACATTTACTATATCATTACAAACTAGGAACAACATTTACTATATCATTACTATACTATGCATAACATTTACTATATCATTACGATACTAGGAATAACATTTATTATATCATTAATATACTTGGAATAACGTTTACTATATCATTACTAGACTAGGAACAACGTTTACTATATCATTACTATACTAGGAACAGTATTTACAAAGACAAGCAAAGACGTTTTTGAATATGTTGTCACTGTGGCACGAAATAATTCCACTAAATGTACTTATTAACAACACCAGAGAAAGAATGTTGTGGTGAAATATGGTCGCCTATGCCAGCACTGTTCATTGAAGGGGAATGATTGATTGAATATGAGTTACATTATCTAGTCACACTTAACAACACAATTAACAATATCATTCAATCAATCAACAAACCCGTAACCCGTCAGGGTCGTAGGGGTACCACATTGATGTTTCAGCACAGAGCACTCCAGAGATTTATATCTTCAACGATGCGGAGGAGTGAGTGAAAATCGTGTTCTGTCCAATCCGTGATGTTATCTGCCCATGTCTTTATTTGCTTTCTTCTGCTTCTTCTCCATTCGATAGTTCCCTCCCTACAGTATTGTTTTTGACAAGGAGAAATTTCTGCATACATGTCCAAACTATGCGTTTTCGTCGCTTCACTATTGAAAGCAATGGTTATTGTACACCTGCATACATCTCTATTTTATTTCTTACATACAAATTAATTCAGTAAGCAATGGTAAACTACTGAATGTATTTATATTGCCTAGAAAATCACCACAGCCAACAAATGCTGGGTTGATAGCTAAATCCTATATAGGATATGCTACCAATTTTATTTAATTTTATCATTAAACAAATAGGATATCTTCACCTGACGATTGAGGATATTCGAACATAACCAAAGTCTATTGTTTTTGTATGCTTCAAAGTTCTGATATTTTCAAATTTGACAATCAAACGCAATGGAAAATATAGTACCTCTCGGAAAGAGGGTACATTTTGAGTTTCATTCAGAACTTACAGAAGTAATATACAATCTCCATTCAAACCAATCAATTCTTTCCACCCACGCCGCTATTAAAACCATATATTACAACTAAATAAACACAAGTGCTTAGATTACCGGAGGACTGTCCCATTTTGTGACATACCTCTTCAGGTGGAGTGTACAGTGCAAACAGGTTTTTTTCTAAAGGAAGGCGCCATTCTTCTATGGAGGGCACGCTTGTGATATCTTCTTGTGCAAGCGTTAGGGAAGCATAGTTTGTCAATGTACTCCCCTCGTATCCAGACAACGAGGTCAACAATAGAATACATCTTTTACCTGTCAGAACGTTAGTGGCTGTTAAATTTCACCAGATTTATGACAGGTGTACCATCGTACAGTTGGAAAAGATTATGAAGAATGAGTAATAGCTTTATGTGTGTGTAGATATGTGTGTGTAGATATGTGTGTATTAATGAAAATATGTGTATGTGAGTGTATATATGTGTACAAGTCCCTAGATAATATTTATCCCCCCTCCCTTCACGGCCAATTTGTAAATTAGAACACGGCACTTAGTATCACGCGCTGCAATCTAAAATCAGACACATCGCAACTTGCTAATGGTTTAATCCGCAAAAATGTCCAAAAACATCTTAGGAATATGAATGTCCAAAAACATATTAGAAATATGAAAGTCCAGAAACGTCTTAGGAATATGAAAGTCAAAAATATCTTGGGAATATGGAAGTCCAAAAATATGTCTTAGGAATATGAAAGTCCAAAAATGTCTTAGGAATTTGAAAGTACAAACATATATTAGGAATATGAAAGTTCAAAAATAACTTAGGTATATAAAAGTCCAAAGACATCTTAGGAATATGAAAGTTTAAATTAAAAACATGTTAGTAATATGAAATTCCAAATCAAATCCTATATAGAAATGTGAAAGTCAAAATAAAAATTAAAACTTCGATATATGAAAGTCCAAATCAAATACATATTAGGAATATGAAAGTTCAAATCAAAAACACCTTAGGAATATGAAAGTCCAAATAAAAAACATCTTAGTCCGTCGAAGACGGATGTGTCTGGCCATTGACGGATATAAAATGGCGACACAACGCATTTCCAGCCTCTGGACTACATCCTGCTGGAAATCTAGAATAGATCCTGGTCCTGCTACAAGAGAGATCCAGCAGGAGTTTGAGAATGAACGCTGAAGAAGACGAAGAAAATCATCTTAGGAATATGAAAGTCCAAATCAAAAACACCTTAGAAATATGATGAAATTTCACATTTTGAAAGTCTCCCCATTAAATGTTAAGGAATTTTTATATACGGTTATTTATGTGTGGATGAGGGTATGTGTGGATGTGAGTATATATATATATATATATATATATATATGTTTGTGTGTGTGTGAGGGTGTGAGCATATGTGTGTGTGGATATGAGTATATGTGTGTGTGAACGTAAATGTATGTGTGTGTAGATGTGAGTATATATGTGTGTGGATGTGAGTATATGTGTGTGTAGATGTGAATATATATGTGTGTAGATGTGAGTATATATATATGTTTGTGTGGTTGTGAGTATATATGTGTGTGGATGTGATCGTATATGTATGGATGTGAGATTCTGTGTATATAAGTAGGCAACACACAGATAAGTTCAACCATTTGTTTCACTTATGAAATCAGAACATTACATTTAATTTTAAGAAGTAGACTAAAGAAAAATAGACTAATAACCCATCCCCCTCCCACATACACATTTTTTTACATATTGGTCGTCAAAGTCTAACAATAACACATAAATAAACTACCAAAATAAACAAGGACTATCTATTTATAAAGTAACCCACACCCCAAATCCTCCCAATGAGTCCATTATACCAACGACGTTAATATCTACACAAAGAAAATCTTTAAAAATATAGAAGAAATGCCAGGATTCAGTCAATGGGAAAATAATAAACAACCTTAGATGTGCAGATGACACTGTTTCTTTTAGCAGAAAGTGAACATGAACTACAAAGACTTATAGATCAAGACAATAAATCAAGTAATGAATATCGACTAGACATAAATATCCAAAATACAAAACCATGGTAATCAGCAAGGACACAGAAGAACAAGAGCTAAACATAAACATACATGGAGAGAAACTACAACAAGTAAAACATTATTAACATCTTGGACACATAGTCACAAATGATGGCAGATGTGAAGCAGAAGTTAAAAGGAGAATAGAAATGGCTAAAAGTACCTTCAATGACATGAGGAAAATAGTAACATCTAAACAAATTACAAACAAGTTAAAAATAAGAATTATAATAGCTACGCAATGAGGGATTCATTAATTTATTGTCGGTGTAACGGAGCCAAATTTAATATTTCAAACAGATAAAGTATTTTGGACATACTAAAGACATGACAACTTGTTGAAGACCTCACGTGAGTGTAGAGCTGGAAGTCGTCATACAGGTAGCTAGAGATAAAAGTGGGAGAGTAATATCACAGGATGGACAAGTTAAAATCAAGCAGAGTGTACCACCAGGGCTGTTTGTAGTTCGTTGGCAATTTGTTGCAGCTAACGGTTGTTGCAGGGACGGTACTTGATGATGGTGAATAGAACTACTAGATCTAATGCGTTGCATCATTACCATTGCTGACTCACATTGCATCACTACCATAACTGACTCAAGTTGTATCACTACCATAGCGGACTCAATTTGCAACACTACCATAGCGGACTCAATTTGCAACACTACCATAGCGGACTCAATTTGCATCACTACCATAGCGGACTCAATTTGGAACACTACCATAGCTGACTCACGATGCATCACTACCATAGCTGACTCACGATGCATCACTACCATAGCTGACACACGTTGAATAATTACCATAGCTGACTCACTTTGCATCATTGCCACAGCTGATTCACGTTGCATCAATATAACAGCAGACTTTCACATCTAAACAGTTTGCACTTTTGTTAATCGCATACATATACAGATAATAAATCGCATACATATACAGATAATAAATCACATACATATATAGATAATAAATCACATACATATATAGATAGTAAATCATATATATATATACAGATAATAAATTATATACATATATAGATAATAAATCGCATACATATATAGATAATAAATCATATACATATATATATATATATATATATATATATATATATACTAAATCACATACATATACAGATAATAAATCACATACATATATAGATAATAAATCACATACATATACAGATAATAAATCACATACATATACAGATAATAAATCACATACATATACAGATAATAAATCACATACATATATAGATAATAAATCACATACATATACAGATAATAAATCACATACATATATATATACTAAATCACATACATATACAGATAATAAATCACATACATATATAGATAATAAATCACATACATATACAGATAATAAATCACATACATATACAGATAATAAATCACATACATATACAGATAATAAATCACATACATATATAGATAATAAATCACATACATATACAGATAATAAATCACATACATATATAGATAATAAATCACATACATATACAGATAATAAATCACATACATATACAGATAATAAATCACATACATATACAGATAATAAATCACATACATATACAGATAATAAATCACATACATATACAGATAATAAATCACATACATATACAGATAATAAATCTCATACATATACAGATAATAAATCACATACATATATAGATAATAAATCACATACATATACAGATAATAAATCACATACATATACAGATAATAAATCACATACATATACAGATAATAAATCACATACATATACAGATAATAAATCACATACATATACAGATAATAAATTGAGCTATATGTCTCAGATATATTTAAATGACATTCTTCCTCATCTCGTCAGCATATACGGTCACTTCATATTGTCGTCAGTTAGAAGTCTACTTGCTGTAAAATATAGCCAAGACCGACCAAGGAAACGCACTGAAATAATCAAAATCGGCCTTTCAGGTCACGTTTATATTTTTTGTACACAGGTCTTTATATTACCAGTCGTGGGCTAGACAAGTAAAAGCGTATAGGGAAACCGTTTTCTGTATTACGTCAGAGCATAACCCAGCTTAGATTTACCTTTTATCATCTAGAGCCGGATATGTTGTTTGAATCATTAGTATGTTTTCTTCTTCGCCTGGGTGCTTGCTACTGTTCTAAAGTGCGTATTGATAGTTAACAAGTTACGGTGTCGAGGCCAAGTTTTCCAAACATGATGCTCTCTGAACTAGTTGGCGGGCTAACAAATCTCTGTAAAATACGCAGACTTCATGGATTTTTTTCAGATGCTGAACTAATCCAACCCACGCAGATAACACTAGGATATTAATCAACAAAAACGCTGCCAAAAATTGAATAAAATCAAGATTTCTCGTGTTGTAACTGACAGAAATAATTTATCATAACAGCTGAAAGTAGCAGCATAGAACAGTGTAGCGAAATTATCTTATTAAATAATAAGCATGTTCATTAATCTGTAAGTCGATATTCTAGAATTCATAGCTAAGAAATCATAATGAAGATTGTTCTTGAACAATTAAATAAGTGAAACAAAGAAATCGAAGAGGAGGACAAACTCGACGCAATATAACACCTCCAAAGATACCAACATTCTTCATAATTTCGCCCTAGAAATGGCCAATGCAGACTGTTTGGTCACCTTTACTGATTAAGAATATCATACACAGATATGTGGATCCGGAACCCAGATTCCTGAACACATACTTCATGACTACACAACATACAAAGAGCAGAGAATGTGAACCTGCCAGAGGATATAGGTTTGAGGCAAAAGCTACGGAGTAGCATCTTTGACTTGGTGAAGACAGTAGACTTCGCAGAGAAGACAATATAACATGGCCATAGATGTCGGACTCAGATGAGGAAGCATTTAAATATGTTTCTATTGCACGGGTGGTGTGTCTAGTGGGCCGTTGGTGAGACCCACAGACGCAACGGCATGCGTAAAACGTCAAGTTACGTAAAATCACAGGTTTTTAGAGCGTTCCACTTAGACAAGACGAACTATCACTAAAACTAGGGGGTTATGGTTGGTAAACAAGAAAACATACAAATTACACTATACAAAACAATTTCAAAATTACAACCACAAGGTCTTTATCAAGATACGCACAAAATATCAAACGTACAATTGTAGACTATCGGTGTTCTCGCAGGTTCGGTCGTGATGGGTTTGTGATTTGAGCCGCTCTACTCAATTGACCATCCAGCCAAGAATGTCTTATTTTTAACGTCAATTTTTTGTTTCAAAGTTGCTGAATATTTGTGAAGATCTGATGGAAAATTATCGTTCTGTGGATCACAATTTGGGAATTGTTTAGGAAATATTTTATGTCTGGTCTAAAAATAGGATGTGAGAGATTGGAAAAAAACACAATTATTTCCGAAACATTGTGATAGATTTAGTATAATAAGGAAACGTTGAACTTAACATGATTTAGTTTCAGAGTTAAATGTCTGTACCAGGAAGATAAACATGATGATGGTAGAGAATGTGGTGTCCATTAGTGGTTAAATATCTTATATGGAAATGTGGGAGTATGCATTTTGAGGTCTAATGATTTTATTTAATGGATGATAAAGTCATTAGTCTAAAAAAAAAGTTCGGCGCTGTTATAGTCTGCACATTAAAGGTATTTAAGTGAAGTGTAGACAACTCATTGTTATTGCTTAATGTTTCAATAATGGATGAGTGTCATCACTACAAATTCCGTGCATTGGTTAATAATGTTTAATAGTAATATTCAGTATGTAATAATTTTACTTTCTTGATTATAAACGGTTTTTAGAAAATGAATGTGGTTCGGACAGGTGCTGGATGTGACATTTCTCAAAGTGGACTTGGTTTTGATGATATGGGATATGTTAAGAAAGAAATATTCTAAATGTTAGTGGCAAGATTACATAAATGACAGACATATGAGAAAGGTGTACATATAATCTGAGATTTAAAAAAAGAGCAAACATAGTGGACGCAACTACGGATTAAGTCTTCACTGTGACCTTTGTTCTAGTATAGAGGTATTACCTAGCATCGTGATTAATAGAATTTGTGGAATTTTTATTTAAGATTAAGGTATATTAATTGAAACGCATATTAATTTGAAATTCGTGTTTAGATTAGGGTTAGGAATTAGGGTTAAAATCAGTTATACATTAAAAAATGAATTACTTATAAAAATGAATATTTAATTTGTAGTAACCGTAGATGCACAGTCCGGGGAAATCCATGACGTTTCTTAGTTAAAATTGTAAACAGTGTGCAATATATAGAACAGTGAAGATTTAAACCGTAATTTTACCAAATACAACTGCAGATCAAGTACAGAAGAAGAAAGTAATAATTCCTACTAAATTAATATGGCTATAGCACAATAAAACAAATGGGAAGTAACAATGTTACTGGGATATTTTAATGTTTCTGGTGTTACATTATCAGGAAAATTGTTATAACTCACTTTAATCAAGCTCTAAAAATGAAATAGCACTGTTATTCTAGAGTGTTATATTCTAATAATCTACACACATAAAATAGAGTAGCTCTGTTATTCAAGAGTGCTGCATTCTAACAATCTACACACACAAATGGAACAACTGTAATAGTCTAGAATGTTAGGCCTATATTCTAACAATCTACACACATACACAAATGGAATAGCAATGTTAGTCTAGAATGTTAGACCTATATTCTAACATTAAGAACAAGATAGACATGGAGGTCGGTGAAGAACAATTTGGTTTTAGGAAAAACAAAGGAACCAGAGAAGCTATACTGAGTATCCGGCTAGTGATAGATAAATATATAGAAGTCCAAAAAAAGTATCTATATTTGCTTCATAGACTACAGTAAGGCCTTTGACAGAGTCCAACATGAAAAATTAATCAAATGTCTTCAAGAAATATGCATAGATGGAAAAGACATCAGAATGATTAGAAATATATTTTGGGAACAAACTGCATCAATAAGGTGTGAAAACAGCTACTCTCTATACATAGAAATAGAAAGAGGGGTAAGACAAGGATGCATTTTATCACCAAGCATATTTAATATCTACACAGAGAATATCTTTAAAAATATAGAAGAAATACCAGGACTCAAGATCAATGGCAAAATAATAAACAACCTTAGATATGCAGATGACACTGTTCTTTTAGCAGAAAGTGAACATGAACTACAAAGACTAATAGATCAAGTCAATAAATCAAGTAATGAATATGGACTATGAATATAAATATCTAAAAAACAAAAACCCTGATAATCAGCAAAGACACAGAAGAACAGGAGGTAAACATAAACATACAGGGAGAGAAACTACAACAAGTAAAACAGTATCAATATCTTGGACACATAGTCACAAATGATGGCAGATGTGAAACAGAAGTTAAAAGGAGAATAGGAATGGCTAAAAGTACCTTCAACGGCATGAGGAAATTATTACTATCTAAACAAATTACAAACAAGTTAAAAATGAGAATTATAAAATGCTACATCTATTCCATATTAATGTATGGATCAGAAACATGGACACTAAATACACAATTAGAAGACAAAATTGATGTCTTTGAGATGTGGGTATATTGAATAATAGGGAGAACATCATGGAAAGAGAAGAAAGCAAATAAAGAGGTGCTAAAGACACTTAATATGAAGAAAGAACTACTAAGAGAAATAAAGATCAGGCAAATAAAATACTTTGGCCGCTTTAAAAGACACGACACCTTATTGAAGACCTTACTTGAGGGTAAAGTCAAAGGGAAGCGAGCAAGAGGTAGGCAGAGAAACAAGTGGGAGAGACAACATCACACGATGGACAGGCTACAGTCTAGCAGAGTGCACCACCAAGGCAAGAGACAGGAGATGTTGGAGATACGTTGCAGCCAACCTTCGATGCAGAGACGGCACATAATGATGATAATGATATTCTAACAATATACACACAAAAATAGAATAGCTCCGTTATTCAAGAGCAGTTCCCAAAATTTTTCGGGACACCGCCCACTTTGCTATTCACAAACTCTCCACCCAGGACAGTGCGTTGGATTTTCTCACTTCGATGCAAGTCTTCGAAATGCCATCTCCATCCCTCTTACATGGTTTTTCTACAAAATACCGCACTTGACAATGCATTTTGATATGTGCTGCCTGATGCGGCCGCCTCTCTATATCATAGCACAGATCGGCTCTGTTTGCCTCCACCTACCCACTGCCGCCCCTATTAAAACAGTCTTCCGCGATCAAGCCCTTTGATATTTTGCTGAAACATTGCCCCCACATGTAAAAGTTGTACAGTGTATGCTCGGAAAACACTATACACAGTTTCAGATAATGGTTTAAACATGAACATTCGGAATAATTATTAAAGGATTGCATTATATTAGTAACAATCTTATTGTAGTAAATAAAACACGATCAAACATTTCGCAAAATCACGAAAATAATTAATTCTACATATATATTATTATATATGTATATTATTATATGTATATATTATATATTATTATATATATTACATATATATCTTCTATAAGGATCAACTGACCGCTAGACCGCTTGAACGTCTGAATAGTTGCGTTCTGAGCCAAATATCACCCCCCCCCCAAAGACTTCAGCGCCCACTGGGGGATGTTACTGCCCACTATGAGAACCTAGATTATAAAATGTTATATTCTAACAATCTAAACACAAATAAAATAGCTATGTTATTCTAGAGCGTTATATTCTAACAATCTACACATAAAATATTCACGCAAGATTTGAAGTAATGACAAACAAATGACCTTAGACATTCAGAAACATGATGACAGCCTAGAAAAGTTTATGAAGTTCCTAACGTTATTATAACAGAACAAACTACTTCTGGCATTTGATTTTTGCTCATCCTACGCTCAGATCTCAGGCCGCTAAAATAGACACGGGTGCTCTCTGTTGAAGCTCAGTAATTGGCCGGAATGTGAACCGCCATCGCGTGCATGCAATCTATTTGTGTGTAACGCGAAACAACGGTAAATTACTCTTTGTATCTGGAGTTAACGAGACGCGTCACGTGCTTACATACAACTGAGCCGAAATCATTATTGAAGCGTCCATCCTAGCTGAACTTCAAAACACGAGAGCTGGAGACAGCAGGAGTCTATTTAGCCCTCGACCACTTGCTCAATTTTTGAAATATTTTTATTGATATAACACAACTATAGTGATGGCATATCGATATAAAATAACGTCTCGTTTGACACCAAAAAGCAAACCAGATTTGATTAGCTGTTGCACACCTTTCATATCATCCTCTACATGTATCATCGTACTTACGTAGGAAACAGGTAATGAGTCTTGCTGAACGACGAATAACACACTATCACTGTCGGATGCTCACGTGAAATAATATACACAAAAATACACAGGATATAATCATACAAATAACACACAGGATATAATCAACGTTTCTACCAAAAAGGCCTTTATCAAGATAAGCACATACAATCAAAAGACGATGTGTAGAATTGTGATCATGTGTGATTAGCAAAACAACAATACAAACGTTCACGTAATAATGTCGATTTGCGTGTGTTATGTGTAATTTGCACATCTTCATTATTTTGTTTGACGTTTCGCTTGTTGGATTACATGTTTTCCTCATTTATTTCCTCGTATCGATGTTGCATCATCTACAGACTTACAAACATTAATCCTATTAGACTTTACTTCTAAATCCTGGTCTTTCTTGGTGTCTAAAAGAAACATCATCGTTTTAAAACAGGTATTTGTGAGACTGCGTTCTTCTATCACTGAACTGGTAATATAACCTGCTGTATTCTACTATTATTTAGATTGGTCATACTAAAGTTGAGGCTCAACATATTTTCTCACTAGAGAGTGCAGAGGTGTATTTGTGACTGTGTGATTAAGACCGCATGCCCTCGCTTCCGCCACGGCATGTGCAGGGTTTTACTTTATCCTTCGGCAGAAAAAAAAAAATCCTGTCATTACTGTAAATCGAACCCTTGATTACAAAGGACAAGACAGATAGTTTACTACGTGAGAATTGAGATGCCTAACAAAAGAAGCAAACAGAACAGGAACAGATCTTGTGAGAAATGACACTACAAGAACTGTTGGAACACCATCAGTGGTCAAATGTATTGAAAATCAAGGATTTAAATGGTTTGGCCACCTAATAGAATGAACCCTTATTGACCAGAAGCAAGCGAATACGACATGAACATTGCAATATTAAGATACAGAAGAAGACCAAGAAATATGTGGATTGAAGGAGTTACCAACATTCTGACACGGCACAGTATTATGTGGAATCAAGCAACAAAACATGCAACAGCTCGAAAACCGATCGTCATTCAATCCTGCGACACCTAACAGCTAAAGCAGAGAAAAAATAGATAGATAGAACCCTGGATCCTATCACTGTGAGAGCAGCGCTCTAATAACTCATTCATTTATTCAATTCCCAAATTCGTTTTTATCATTATCAAACTAAATTTAATATTTGTGTCTGCTTTAATTTTTATGATATGTTTCTCATTGCAAATCAGCAAGCAATGATTCATTATTATTACCTTGCCGTCGGGTGTTACCCATCTGTGTCCAGAGCAACGATATTCTATACCATCTGCTGCTTATTGCATAGTTATCCAACACCTTTATATGCCTCACTTTGTATTATTATTATTATTATTATTATTAAAATAAAAAGTACTTCTGATGATGCGTTATTCACCTTTCAACAGCGGATGTTAGTTCATGTTCGTGATATCCGAGCTTTACATCCATCAAACGTGTTAAATACAGGTGTATGTTCGGCGAAACACAGCATCTGAGGTTTAGTACAAGAGTCATTGACTTCGTATACACCGACAAGGGGCTTGTTCTAAAGACGGTTCATATATGATTTACGGTGTTAAGATTCGCCATTATTGTCTTATTTAATAGTGTTCAGATTTGTCAATATTGAGTTATATATTACTTTTGGATTCATCAGTAGTTAGTTATGTATAAAAGTTAGTTAGTATTGAGATTCGATAGTAGAGTGTGGTACTGATGTTGAGATTCGATATTAGAGTGGGGTAATGATGTCGAGATTCGATATTAGTATGTGGTAATGATGTTGAGATTCAATATTAGAGTGTGGTACTGATGTTGAGATTCGATAGTAGAGTGTGGTACTGATGTTGAGATTCGATATTAGAGTGTGGAAATTATGTCGAGATTCAATATTAGAGTGTGCTACTGATGTCGAAATTCGATATTAGAGTATGGAAATTATGTCGAGATTCGATATTAGAGTGTGGTACTGATGTTGAGATTCGATATTAGAGTGGGGTAATGATGTCGAGATTCGATATTAGAATGTGGTAATGATGTTGAGATTCTATATTAGAGTGTGGTACTGATGTTGATATTCGATATTAGCGTGCGGTAATGATGTTCAGATTCGGTATTAGAGTGTGGTACTGATGTTCAGATTCGATATTCGAGTGTGGTACTAATGTTGAGATTCGTCAATAGTGATTTGTATTGGTGTCGAGTTTCATCAGTATTGAAATGAACTGATGTTGCGATTCACCACAAGAGAGTTGCACTTGTGTTAATATTTGTTATTAGGGGGTCGTACAAGAGCTTCCTCACCAGGGAATTGCACTTGTTTTGCTCTCCGACACAAAGGAGATGCTCTTGTGATCAAATACGCCATTAGTGAGCTGCACCAGTGTTCAGTTTCGTCACTCATGTTCATATTCCTCGTTAAGGAGTTGCACCAGTGTTCAGTTTCGTCACTCATGTTCATATTCCTCGTTAAGGAGTTGCACCAGTGTTCAGTTTCGTCACTCATGTTCATATTCCTCGTTAGTGAGTTGCACCAGTGTTCAGTTTCGTCACTCATGTTCATATTCCTCGTTAAGGAGTTGCACCAGTGTTCAGTTTCGTCACTCATGTTCATATTCCTCGTTAGTGAGTTGCACCAGTGTTCAGTTTCGTCACTCATGTTCATGTTGTTCATTAGGGAGTTGTACTAGTTTTGAGATTTTTCATTAAATGATTGAAGAGTTGCACTCATTTTGTGAATAGTCTCTAAGCCATTGCACAGGTGTTGAGTCATCATTAGGGAGCTGTACTTGTGTTAAGATTGGTCCTATGGAGCTGTACTAGTGTTAAGATTGGTCGTTGTGAAGTTGTACTAGTATTAAGATTGGTCGCTATAGAGTTGTACTAGTGTTAAGATTTGTCGCTATGGAGTCGTACTAGTGTTACGATTGTTTGGATGGTTGGTTGCTGATTCAGCGGTCCATGGGCTCATGCCCTTTGACCGAATGCCATTGTGTGATATATGCATGTTTTTGTGAGCTATTGTTTTGTTCCAAACAATGTATTTCATTTATCTGGGCCTGGAGGGAGAAGCATTTTCCTGATGTCATCCAGCACTGGGTATTCAAAAAGGTGGTGGTCAACAGTTTCGTATGGATGAGTGCACATCCGTCACCCTGGAATGTGTTGTGGGTGTATTCTGTTCAGTTGATTGTTCAGGTTAACATTGACCGCTATGTAGTTACACAAGTCTTGAAATTAGTCACTAGAACATTGCATAGATGTATTGATATTTCTCACTGTCTTCTCTTTTCATAAAATGTACCAAAAAATCCTACCATTTGTAATGCGATTAATAAAACATATAAGAATTGCTTACAGACAACAGCAGTTCTTTAGTTCTGCAATGAGTGTGTGTTTATGTGTTTCTCTTCCAAGAAATTAAGAGCAATGGATCTGTTATATCCTTTTGTGGAAGTATATGATTTCTCCAGAGCTGTGTTTCATAAATATGTGTCTTCAAATCACAACAGCATTAATCCTTTAAGAACTAGCCGTTCACTTAGAGGGAGTTAAAACATGTGTATATTAGGTTCTGTCCGTCTTCGGAGAGAACTTAATTAATATACACAATATAGTGAACACAATATAGTGAACACATATAGTGAACACATATAGTGAACACATATAGTGAACACATATAGTGAGTAAATATAATACGTAAGTATAGTTAGTATATATGTTGAGTAAATATAGTGTGTAAATATAGTGTGTAAATATAGTGTGTAAAAATAGTGTGTAAATATAGGGTGTAAATATAGTGAATAAATATAGTGAATAAATATAGTGTGTAAATGTAGCGAGTAAATATAGTATGTACATATAGTGTGTAAATATTGTGAGTAATCAAATTCTCACTTCTTCTTCTTCAACTTTCATTCTCAAACTCCCGCTGGATCTCCCTTACAGCAGGACCATGATCCTACTAGATTTCCAGCAGGATGTATTCGAGAGAATGGAAATGCATTGTGTCGCCGTTTTATTTCCGCCAATGGCCCGACACATCTGTCTTCAGCGGGAAATTCTCACTATTACACGCATGTCATCTACTCGGATTTTACTGTTATTTATTGATTGATCTCTTGTGCCAATATTGATCAATTTAAACTTTTCAACAATGTTAAATGTATAGATGTTCACATTATATGTTTTAAATATGTTACATATGTGTGTACATGATCTGCCTTGTTATATATATGTGTACATGATCTGCCTTGTTATATATATGTGTACATGATCTGCCTTGTTATATATATGTGTACATGATCTGCCTTGTTATATATGTGTGTGTACATGCTCTGCCTTGTTATATATATGTGTAAATGATCTGCCTTGTTATATATATGTGTACATGATCTGCCTTGTTATATATATGTGTACATGATCTGCCTTGTTATATATATGTGTACATGATCTGCCTTGTTATATATGTGTGTGTACATGCTCTGCCTTGTTATATATATGTGTACATGATCTGCCTTGTTATATATATGTGTACATGATCAGCCTTGTTATATATATGTGTACATGATCTGCCTTGCACTTGTAAAATGCTGTGTTATGTAATGTGAGAAGAGTCGCTACATGTAGTCACAAGTGTTCTAAGTTTGTTACTTTTGTGTACAGCAAGGTCAGATAACGAGTCAGACCTGACACTTGAACTTCAGATATTCAATCTTGTGGAATTATCCTTCTAAATTGGCTTATTTTGGCTTTTTACCGTGATTTTAATTGGTCATTTTGTGTACACAGTAGACTAAGTTGAGATAGAAGGTAAGCTGATTGCTCTATTTCAAATGTTAGCGACCCAAAGGTATGTTGAAATCAGATGTGTAAGGATGAAATCTGCAGATACCGTAGGCTCATTGTAAGGCCGAAAGTAGCGCATACCACATCCACACTGTTTAAAAGACTTACAATTACGTAGAGAATTGACTTATTTCGAGTTAATCTGTTGAATCGCCAGTATTTTACCGGGAACAAAATAGTCGAAAATAATAACAATAATGTAACTTGTAATGCATGTCATAAATGCGATTAGGAATGTTTTATGTATGACCAGGCTCCAGTAAAGACATGTGTACAGAAAGTAAACGTGACCTGAAATGCAGATTTTATATTAGTTCCGCGCTTTTCCCTTATTTGCACTTTCCCTCTCACCGAAGTAGCACTTCATCTGTCGAGAGAACCACTCACAGCACCTAACCCTAATCCTAACTTCCATCACTTCAAGCGCTATCCCAAAGGATCTCCGAGAAATATCCTCATTATAAACAAGACGTCGCAAGCTGAATTTGAACCAACAACCCTATTAGCAAAAAGCTAACTGCACAATCACTATGCCATGGAGATATTCAACCACACCGTAAACCAGGAAACAACGTATTACGTTTTCCAGACTACATCCTGAAAACTGAAAACCTGCAGGAGTTCTCCAGCGAAAACAGAAAATTCAGAAAATGAATTCATACACACACAAAAATATCCTCACACTGGTTCTGAATACCTCCTGTAAAATTTTAAAAAAATGTACACCGGAGCAAATTTGGCTGCAGGCCTAAAGTGTAATGATGATGTGCCTAGCATAAAAGACATAAGAAACGTCGGCATACATTGCCTGCTCATTATCTATTAAAATATATTTGAGTTTTTCTTTCTTTCTCGATGATTTCTTGGCATATATCTTTCATTGATTGTTCTAGCATTTGCACATCTCTCGAGAACTCGTTCACATAGATCCTTCATTGATTGTTCTAGCATGTGTAACTCCTTTTTCCAGTTAATCTGTTGAATCGCCAGTATTTTACCGGGACCACATAGTCGAAAGTATTAGCAATAATGTAACCTGTACTGCATGTCATAAATGCGATTAGGACGGTTTTATTGATAACCAGGCTTCAGTAAAGACATGTATAACGAAAGTAAACGTGACCTTAAATGGAGATTTGTGATTATTTCCGTGACTTCATTGGTCTTCCTTTGCTTTTTTTGCATGCGACTCCAAGTATAAAATAGTGGCCAATGACACAACACGACATTTATTAAAAACGTAACGAATGAAGACGTGTTTATTTTCAATACAGAGGTCTTTACTGCCGACGATCTATATTTCGGGGAGTATGATTTGTCTATAGGAACCGAGGGACGTTGATATGTGTTTTATAAAAATGGAGGGGGGATGTGAGATTTACCGAAAGAAATACTAATCGCCTTGTATTTTTGTGGGACTTTTTGATGATCTTTTGTGGAGAAAACTCGAGGAGTGTGGGGTTTGACCATGACGTTTACTTTCTTAGTACTAACTGTTCTGGGTCCATTTTCCTGTAAAAGTAAAAAGGTGGTGGTGGGTTGTTGAAAACTGCAACCTTTCAATCTTTTATCTGCTAGTGTGATCTCATCACGTAAATGGTAAAATTTTCCCCAAGAGCCATCATAAATTCGAATGTGTCGAAATAGATTCATTGTAAACCATGCCACAAAGAAACACTTCTATAGACTGTGTCCTGGAAATCTACAGGATTCTAAGTACGAAAAAAAAACAACGAAAACACTGAAATTGTACAATTTCTAATTTGTACGGTAAAACAGTTCATAATCAAACATTGGTATATGTTTTTATTTCATATGGAAATGTTACTAAAATAGTAATCGCATATCATTTCTCAAACATGGAACAATATTTCAATATTAGACATCAGCGAGAACATTCCAGCATTAAAAAAAAGCATTAAAATGCATACACCGTTCTAGATCAAACATAAGAAATTCTCACATAAAGTCATAAACAGTAAAACTTACAAATAAAGTGTTAAATCTAAACTTTAAAACTCTCACATAAAGTTTAACACCCCGACACGAGAATTCACACAGAGTTTAAAACTCTATATGTCCACTGAGCCGCTAATATCTACATTTTGGAGACCCACTATGCCGAAAAGCCGCTCAAATCTACATTTTAATATAAATTTACTATCCTGTTCGGCATAGCAGGAAAACCGTACGGAGACACCAAGACAAATCTCAACATAGGCTATAGGTCAACATGAGACCAAGAAAATACGGATAATTTTTAAAAAACACACTTCTAGTACAATTCACATTTCAACTCTTATAAATATCATCATACGACAAGCATGCCAGTTGAAGGTTACGATTTCATCTGTTTTTAACTTTGGGCTCTTAACGAACAAATCCTTCTCCATATATATTCTGCACGCTGAACCAAACCACGACGAAGTATAGAGAAAGCGAGATTACTAACTTGTATACATTCACTCGTCACAACTATTTCTAGACCTATCGACCACAACACTCTTAAACACACTCCTATTGCGCGTCACTAGAAGAGGCTATATCGGTCCTCTAATTGAATGGTAACATTTGAGTAATATCTCAAAGTGACGCCCAGATTGTAGCGGCGTGACGGCTTCTTTTGATAGGTCAAACAGGCTTACGATTTACGACTGGATCCGATTAGTTATATGGTCTCTTTTATAGTTGGCTGCGTCTAAACGGGACGATGTGTTGGAAGAGGAACTTCCAACATAGTTTTAATTGATAATGATGATGTTCGTCCGTCGTGATCGACGATGACCAAAAACTCAACCATAATAATAATAACAATAAATAATAAAATAATAAAGTTAATAGTGCGTTTTTAAATGACTAGCAAGTCCAATGCGCGCACAAAATGTTCTTTTACAGAATTGACAACAATAGAAGGTATCTGTGTGAGGTTGAGATGTTTTTCTTTTCTACGTGTCCGCTTCTGTCTTGCAGTTTCTTGTCTGAATTCTTCCGCCGCTAGTGCTCCCGTTCTAATGCTGTAACGCCATACTGTTCTATCCTGAGCGAGGCTCTCCCAAGCGCCTACGTCAATATTAAGATGTTTCAAGGATGACTTGAGCGTGTCTTTGAAACGCTTTTTCTGTCCACCAGCTTTTCGAAATCCTGCCTTGAGTTCTCCATAATATATTTGTTTTGGCAAACGCGAGTTCTCCATACGCACAAGATGGCATGCCCAGCGTGCCTGCGCCTTCATAAGTATTGTGTGGATGCTTATTGAGGTTGATTTTTCCAGGACCTCGTAGTCTGGTACTTTGTCCCACCAATGGATGTTTAGTAATTTACGTAGGCAGGTAAGATGGAAATGATTTAACTTTCTTGCATGTCTAGCATACACTGTCCACGTTTCGCAGGCGTATAGTAAGGTTGGTATAACAGCAGCATGATATACTTGTAGTTTGGTGGTTGTTCTTATACCTCTTCTGTCCCATACATTGTTGCGTAATCTGCCAAATACAGCACTAGCTTTTGCCAGTCTATTGTTAATTTCCACATTAATGTTGACATCGCGAGAGAGAGTGCTTCCAAGGGAAGTAAAATTGTCGACTACCTGCAGTTTTTCCTGATTGACGGTGATGGAAGTAGCAGTACATTGCCTATTTGATGTTGCTTGGTGCATGACTTCTGTTTTTTTGGTGTTAATAGTGAGACCAAAGTTGTTGCAGGCCTTTGAGAAGCGGTCTATGGCGCTCTGCATGTTTACGACAGAGTCAGCATACAATGCACAGTCGTCAGCATACAGTAATTCTCTAACAGTACTAGATTTAGTTTTCGTGTTTGCTTTTAGACGACGTGAATTGAAAAGACCACCATCCGTTCTGTAATTGATCATTATGCCTGCTGTTTCATTACTATGGTGTGTTTCCGTTAACATGGCCGTAAATAACAGGCTGAAAAGAGTAGGGGCCAGCACACATCCCTGCTTTACACCATTTGTGACAGGGAATGCAGGAGATACTCCTCCGTCGCAGATAACACTAGCCATCATACCGTCATGAAATTGTCGTATCACAGTGACAAGTTTTGGGGGGCATCCGAACTTTGTAAGCACCTTACACAGTCCTTCTCTGTTAACGGTATCGAATGCTTTAGTTAAGTCCACAAATGTTGCTAAGAGTTCACTATGTTGCTCTTGTGACTTTTCCTGAAGTTGTCGTGCAGAGAATATCATATCAACTGTACCACGACCTGCACGAAAACCGCACTGACTCTCTGGGAGTAGCTCGTTTAGTAGTGAATTATTTAATCTGTTGAGTATGACACGAGCGAGAATTTTACCAGCTATAGACAAAAGTGATATGCCCCTATGATTATCGCAAGACTGTTTGGTACCTTTGCCTTTATATAGGTGCACTATAGAAGCATCTTTTAGATCTTGAGGCAATGTACCTGAGTTCCAGAAAATACCAAAAATGTCATTTAGTTTTTTAATCAGCAGTGGTCCGCCATTTTTATAAATTTCAGCAGGTAAGGCAACCAAACCTGGAGCTTTATCATTTGACATTTGTTTAATCGCTATAATAACCTCTTGACTGCTTGGAGGTATATCGAGTTCTTCTCTTATCCTAAGTTGTGGTATTCTGTTTATGACTTCTTCATTTATTACTGATGGTTTGTTTAGGATTTCTTCAAAATGTTCAGCCCGACGATTTAAGATGTCATTTTTATCAGTGAGAAGCTTCGACGAATCGGCACTTAATAGAGGTGGTGATCCCGATGAGTGTGGGCCATAGATAGTTCTTAAAGCCTCATAGAATCGCTTATAGTCCTTTCTGTCTGCAAACATTTGAATTTCTTCAGCTTTTCGACTTAGCCATTTATCCTTTATCTCTCTAAGCTTCTTTTGACAAGTGTTACGGATCTTGTTATATGCTACTTTCTTGGACGGTGAAGATGCTGCCCCTTGTAGTTTCTTGAAAGATTTGTGTTTCTCTTCTAACAAGGATGTTATCTCAAAGTTATTATCATCAAACCAGTCTTGGTGTCTATGTACCTTCACACCCAAATGTTCCTTCGCTTTGGCGTAAATAATTCCTTTAAACGAAGCCCAGCTATCTTCAGATGTGGTATTAAGAAGATCTAAGTCTCCCAAGGCTACGTCGAGATCCTTGGAGAGATTATTTTTTTATATCGTGGTTACTCAACCGATCAGTGTTTAGGCGTTTTTCTATCTTTTGTCCCTGTGGACGTCTTTTTCTTGCAATGGTGAAATTTAGTTTGGATACTATAAGCCGGTGATCAGTCCAGCATTCAGCTCCACACATTGCTTTTGTGACACGAACATCTTTGATGTCCATTTTTCTAGTTATGATATAGTCTATAAGATGCCACTGCTTGGAGCGTGGATGCATCCAAGAGGTTCTTTTGCGCGTTGGCAAGCAAAAAATAGTGTTGGTGATAGTGAGTTCGTGCACAGAACATAGCTTTAAATGAAGGGAACCATTGCTGTTACATTTACCGATCCGATGACGTCCAAGAACACCTTGCCATGTCTGGAAGTCTTTGCCAACTCGGGCATTGAAATCACGCAGGATAATGAGTTTATCAGTTCTCGGTGTACCAGATATAGCGGCATCTAACTCTTCATAGAATTTATCCTTTTCCTCATCAGGATTTGTCATTGTCGGCGCATATGCAGAAAGTAATGTGGCAAAGTTATTTTCGCTCACTTTCAATCGCAACGACATCAAGCGATCGCTAATTCCTCGAGGCAGACCTGGAAGTTTCTGCACCAGAGATGATTTTATAGCAAAACCAACACCTGATTCACGCCTCTCTGTGTTTTTACGTCCTATCCAGAAGAATGTATACCCTCCACCTCTCTCTGTCAACTGACCCTCATCTGCAAACCGCGTTTCACTAAGTGCAACAATATCCAGATTATAACGGGCCAATTCTTTAGCAATTAGTGCTGTTCTTCTTTCTGGTCTGTTTACATCTGAGATATCCGTAAGTGTCCGAACATTCCATGAACCAACTAGGATTGATTCACACTTTGTTCTTTTCATATTTAATTAGTAAAGATAAGTAAATAAATGGGTTGAAAAATGACTAGCGCTGAAGTTGGTTTATAGTGTGGAAGAGTTGCGCTAATCGTCAACCACACTCTCTCTCCTGAGTTTTATCTTGGTCCAGTGGCAAGACAAAGTCGAGACAGCTGGGAGAAAATCAGGTGCAGTGGATGGCCAGAGCGTACTATGTGTCTAACTGTGCCCTATGCTGTCCACACAGCTCTGCTGTTAGCACCTATGTACCCGTTGAGTTACCTGCCAACTTCTTCCGAGTATTTCGCCGCAAACAGTCTTTTTAAGCCTAGGTAGACAAAGTTTTAATTAGTATCCTGCTCGTTACGTTTTTGATTGCTGTTTGGGTTTCGGTGGGTCACTGTTAATATAATTGAAATCGATTTGGATATTTTTAGCATGCATTTCAAAGTATGTAAACAGTAACCAAACGAAACCCTAACAATAAGTAGAAGACCTATCGAGTGGTGACCTAATTGATTATGTTGGAATGTCTTTAACCGTGACGGTCATAGTCTAAGATGTTCTCCATATATAAATACTGCGTGCATGTCTCACACAGCGACAACCACGATACGGTTATTCATTGGTCAGTGTCAGTGAAAGGCGGGGTCAGCCGCAACCAACTGTGTGCGTGTGTGTTTGTGTCCAGCGCAAAAGAGACATCCGGAGAAAATTTTACGTGCTTAAAACAACATATTTGACTAACAGCGTAACTGCAGAAATGTCACATGATTTAACAGGGCTCTTGGTGAAAGAAATAATCACTGAGAGCTGCCACGCTGTTGCATTGAGATTTGCCACGGTATTTGTAAGACGCAGCACAGAGAGTTTTGCTAATGGTTGTGACGCTTCCATGTCATAGTCAAAATATTCTTGAAGACATGTCAGATCGAATGTCTGAGGTAAACAGCCAAAGATCTCACAGATAATTAGGATGACACGCACAAAACATTGACAAAACGACCATATGTACATATGGACAGGCAGCACAGAGTGCCAAACATATACTTCAAGAGTGTTCTGAGCATGAAACACTGAGGCAGACATATTGGCCAGAGGAAACAACACTGGAATCAAAGCTCTATGGGCCTCTGTATGAACTACAAAAGACAATGAGTTTTTATTCAGGAGACAGAATAACAGATATAGACATGTTTCAAGTGAACGAAAGAAGAAGAAGATTAAATGTGTCTAACAGAACTGTGCCGATATTGACGCTAAGCATTAACTCATTACTTAGCGAATCCCCTTGTCTGGGCAACGTCGTCTGTCTCTGTCTCGCGATGTACCTATTACCGTTTATTTTGATATTTATCATGTGTTACCCAGCCCTCTTTTTACCAGTGTCATCATGTCTCACGTCACTTGCGTTCAATTTCTTAGTAAGCAAGTATTTATGCAATTCAGCAGCATCTAAAAATTCAGCCTCTAAAGCCACACCTACATCAACAATCAGAACAGTGCCAAAAAACGAATCATCTCATCGACAACACCATTGCAATACGCCATAACATAGAAAATCTATAGCATTTCCAGTAGATTCAACAATCTGGAAATACACAGTTTCTAGGCAAGATTCCAAGTTGTAACACGGGACATTCTCGTGTCTATAAAACAATACATTTAAAAAAAAAGAACACTCGCCTAACTCGTATATTCTGTAAGACATGTCTACACGCTTGGCGTGGCGTGAGAGATTGATAAAGTTCAACCATTTTTTTTAGTTTTACAGTAAAAGCAAAGCACGCGCGTGACAGAAATGATTACATCTGAGTGATCCCAAGGGAACCATGTCTCATCAGCTCTGGACGTGTTTGGAAGAAGTTATCGTCCCCAAGGAAAGCTACTGTGACGAGTAGTGTGTCTTTTTACATGTTATTTTGCACAATGTTAACAATTGTAAGCCTCAATTCTAAGAACACAGACAAAGGCAAGTCGGATTAACACCTCTGGACGCCCTATGCCAGAAGCAAAGCTCTTATTTTTTTAGTTAGGTCATATCTGAACTCATCATTATTTTTCTCTTATGCCAAGCTTGGCACTTGGGACAGATGTCATAGCTCTCCATGCTTGTCGATCAACAGCCAGTTGTTCCAGACCGTTAATTTTCATGCAAGCTGTTGCGAATTCTTTTTCGATAGTTCTTTTCAGTGTTGTTTTTAAATTTAACCTTTATCTCTTGCCACTTGGTGACCATGCAAAGACTTGACGTGGTATTATGTCTTCATTCATTCTGAGTGCGTGACCGATGTATGCCCAACGCCTTTTTCTAATACAGTCTGTGGTGTATTTTTGTTTTGTCTCTTCTCTTAGTGTCTCTTTTTACTTAAAGTATTTCATATCTGACCCAGGCTCCTTTAAAGACAAGTGTACAGATAGGTAAACAAGATCTCAAAGGACGCTTTGTACTATTTCCGTTGGTTGACTTGGCTATTTCTGGCATGCGACTATAAATAAAGACCAAGGAACACACTACAATAATCAAAACATCAGGAATGAAGTCTTGTTTACATCAAGTTCATACGTCTGTCTCGTAGCATAGTCTTGATTTTGTGTGTGCTTGAAGTGAGTTTTTAAAATATTCATTATCCAATTATATTTTAAACTTTCTATTTTGCCAAAGTGGTTACAGAAATGGAGTTCTGTCAGTCTTCTGGCTGATTTTCTGTCACAATATAAGATAATTATTCTTTTGTAACTGAGAACTGTTATGTAATAGCAAACATTATTGAGCTGTATGTGAAGTCATGCATTTACTTTTACATCATAACTAAATAGGCTAAGTGATCAATTTTTTCTACATCGCTAGAGCATTTAGTAAAGGTAGTGCCGATACTCCATATGATATGTATTTGATGCCATCTGTATGCTATAGACCAGGGGTAGGGAACCCATGGCTCGCGAGCCAGATATGGCTCTTTTGATGGCTGCATCTAGCTCGCAGACAAATGTTCGATTAAAAAAAAATGTTTCTTTAGACTCATTATTGATTAGCAACAGCATAACATTGTTATTAAAAAGAATTCAGAGACATAATTGTTGTACTTTTAGTGTTGAAATTACACAAAATGCACACATTTACTTGAAATTTTAGTTTCAATCATAATATATGGCTCTCACAGAATTACTTTTCAAAATATATGATGTCTATGGCTCTCTCAGACAAAAAGGTTTCCGACCCCTGCTATAGATTGAACACTAACGTGCTTGCTGGAAAGTTATTGGCAAGTCAAATTTTAGTAGTGTACACAAATGTCTTGTACACATGAAATATTCACGTCTTAAATATTTTCAGTGCCATTTACCAACGTGTGTGGTCGTGCGATTTAGCGAGTCACCCAAAGCGTGCCCCATGGACTCATTGTGAATCATCCTTCTAAAGTGACGCTAGTTGACTTTTACATCGGTGTACATTGGCTGTCGACACAAAGTAAATAAAAAAGTGACCAATTAAAATCACAAAAAGGTAAATATCGTCACTGATAGAATTAGCGATGAGTCTACCAGATTGCATTTCTCAGGAACTAGACCGGGACTAGTTTACTGTACAACGCTTTACCTCAGGGGAAATCCCACAATTTATTAATTAACTATGAGCCATTTTTAACAGCGAAGTCAGTCACATAGACGTGCTGAGATTAATTCATCGAACCTGAACATCCATTGAAAATCCAAAAACTCACGTACACAACGATTTAAAATAAAAATATGGATACACGAAAAAACAAGCAGATCTTTAGTTCGTTTGTTTCTTTCGTGCCACAGGCGACATATACGAGTATAAACAAGTGAAGCATTCCCTATTTGAGTGTATAAAATTACATCGATCCGGACAAAAAAACCTTTCCTATTCTGTCCATCTATCCATATCATTTATATAAATGTATATCCACAAGACATACTAAATACAGCTTTTAGTATGTAGTGCATAAGAGTGAAAACTAGCGGCACTAGTTAAAAGAATAAAATTAAGATGAATATCGTAAAAGACGTGATTAATACCTGGATTTTCGTTAAAAGTAAATATAGTTTCCATTTGCATGTTATATTCAGTATTTTTATGACTATTAAGTGTATGTAGCTATTCCGTTCACGAAATAGATCTCGTGAAACGTTAAAGAACTTGATTCTATATATAATCTACTATAATCAGATCCTACTACTTAAAAACACTTATCTAAGCTCTATCAGATCCTACTACCTTAACAAAAATGATGGAAACCATTATCATCATGAGGTAACGTATCCTGCACAGGAAGTTTTAGTAATCATAGCATATCACAAATCCTGCAAATATTTAGTCAATTTTCCAGTTTCCGTGAATATCGTAGTCTTGGTCGTGTTAGAAATTTAGCTTTCATCGTCTGACTGACATACCTATTTTTGTTACCCTGGCATCATCCCCTCCAATGTGTCCTTTTCTAGGCTGTCATGTAGTTTGATATAACCAAAATATTGCCATTTTCTAGTGGTAACATTGTTCTTTAGCTAGTTTTCTAGTGGTAACATTGTTCTTTAGCTAGTTTTCTAGTGGTAACATTGTTCTTTAGCTAGTTTTCTAGTGGTAACATTGTTCTTTAGCTAGTTTTCTAGTGGTAACATTGTTCTTTAGCTAGTTTTCTAGTGGTAACATTGTTCTTTAGCTAGTTTTCTAGTGGTAACATTGTTCTTTAGCTAGTTTTCTAGTGGTAACATTGTTCTTTAGCTAGTTTTCTAGTGGTAACATTGTTCTTTAGCTAGTTTTCTAGTGGTAACATTGCTCTTTAGCTAGTTTTCTATTGGTAACATTGTTCTTTAGCTAGTTTTCTAGTGGTATCATTGTTCTTTAGCTAGTTTTCTAATGGTAACATTGTTCTTTAGCTAGTTTTCTAGTGGTAACATTGTTCTTTAGCTAGTTGTCTAGTGGTAACATTGTTCTTTAGCTAGTTTTCTAGTGGTAACATTGTTCTTTAAATAGTTTTCTAGTGGTAACATTGTTCTTTAGATAGTTTTCTAGTGGTAACATTGTTCTTTAGCTAGTTTTCTAGTGGTAACATTGTTCTTTAGCTAGTTTTCTAGTGGTAACTTTGTTCTTTAGATAGTTTTCTAGTGGTAACATTGTTCTTTAGCTAGTTTTCTAGTGGTAACATTGTTCTTTAGCTAGTTTTCTTTCTAGTGGTAACATTGTTCTTTAGCTAGTTTTCTTTTACTATGAATTCTATTATGTCAATTATCTAACTGAAGTCGCGGTTCAGATATTCATGTCACTAAAATGTTATAATAGTACGTTTTAACACAATGGCGAAGAATTTAAAAAAGCATAGTCCCTCATCCGAAAAAATCTTCACCACTGCTTGAAATTCTATATTTTCCTAGGGTTCGTTGACAGCTATTTATAGACAATAACAGATTGTCTGGGTTTTTTTTAAAAACAGTCAGAATAGGATTGAAGTAGCATTTTTTTAACTGATAGAAAGAATTGAAATAACATTTGCAGCCTGAAAACTATGATTATTGTTTTGTGCGACTCACATTTCTTCAATCTTACATTACGTGCTCATGTTTGCTGCCTCAGTTCCTTTGAACATCCCGCCATGACGCCGGCACAATAGTAATGATCATTTCAACGTTAAAGGAAGCGTGTAATACTCGACGTAACTCTCTCGTTGATAACAGGGGGACACAATGTATGCAGTTACCCTTGAATGAATTGCCATAAAAAATGTCAGAAGAATAACAACGCATAAGTAATTGAACTGCTCAGCAGTCACCGTTGATGGTTAGATGCAACAAAAATATCACAACATTTCCAAGTCCAGTTACAGTATAGTCATTCGCGATGATTATCTATTTTTTGTGTGCTTCGTTCTAAGATGTCGCATCATACTCATCATCATATGTTCTGATCACCATCGTCATCATCATCTAAGTCATCATTGTTTTCATCATAATCTTCATTATCACTTTCATCATCATCTGTGTGATCATCTGTGTGATCATCTGCATCATTATCTTCATAAAACTAATAAAAATGTCTTTTCGACGACTACGACTAATTGAAATGTTCAATTATCTCAAGTACAAATACTCACTCCTACAACCCGATCATCTCTAGTGCAAACACTCACTCCTACAACTCGATCATCTCTAGTGCAAACAATCACCCCTACAGCCCGATCATCTCTAGTGCAAACAATCACCCCAACAGCCCGATCATCTCTAGTGCAAACAATCACCCCAACAGCCCGATCATCTCTAGTGCAAACAATCACCCCTACAGCCCGATCATCTCTAGTGCAAACAATCACCCCTACAGCCGGATCATCTCTAGTGAAAACAATCACTCTATCAACCTGATCATCTCTAGTGCAAACACTCACTCCATCAACCCGATCATCTCAAGTACAAACAAGCATCACAACAGCCCGATCATCTCTAGTGCAAACAATCACCCCTACAGCCCGATCATCTCTAGTGCAAACAATCACACCTACAACCCGATAATCTTTAGTACAAACACTCACTCCTACAACCCGATAATCTTTAGTGTGAACACTCACTCCTACAACCCAATCATGTCGTGTACAAACACTCACTCCTTCAACCCAATCATCTCTAGTGCGAACACTCACTCCTACAACCCAGTCATCTCTAGTGCAAACACGCACACCTACAACCCAATCATCTCTAGTGCAAACACTCACTCCTACATCCCAAATATCTCTAGTGCAAACACTCACACCTACAACCCGATCATCTCTAGTGCAACCTCTCACTACTACAACCCGACCATTTCTAGTACAAACATTCACTCCTACAACCCAATCATCTCGTGTGCAAACACTTACTCCTACAACCCATTCATCTGTAGTACAAACACTCACTCCTACAACCCAATCAACTGTAGTACAAACACTCACTCATACAGACCATACGTTCCAATTAACCCCCCCCCCCCCACTCTCTTACAACACACAAAAACTAAATATAACGTACTGTTTTTTTTAGAAATGTATTGCTCTCATTAACTTGTCGTCACAATCATCATCATGTGCAGCCCACACATATAATGTTCACTGCAATGGGCCTCCACAATGTCCTGGCATTTGTTTTAGCAGTGCAATAATGTTGTCCGCAGGCAATTGTGCATCCGAACAGTTCAGAAAGCAATGGCAAACTACTGAACGTCGTATTTATATTTCATAGAAAATCACCAGAGTCAACATATTTTGGGCTGATATCTAAGTCCTGTTGCTACCAATATCCTCATGGATGTCCTACGAATTTTTGTTTAGTGCAAAATGACAGATTGTATTTTGTTGATGTGTGTCTTACATTTCTATCTCTATCTCCCGCATGTTTGCCTCCCATCATCACTACTTACCTATTGCTAGTCTTAAATCATTTCTACCTACCTGGTTACCCTTCTATCGATCTACTACCTCATGCTACCCCTCCCCCCATCGTCTCCACTAACCACATGCTACCCTCCCATCATCTTTACCTACTCGTCAACCTACCCCTCCCTCCCAATAATTTCTATCTACTAACCAGCCTCCCATCATGTCTACTTACCTCTTAATCATTTCTAGACTCCTATCATTTCTACCTACTTGCCATCTCCCATCAACTCTACCGACCTCTTTCTTGCCTCACATCATCTCTACCTTTTTATTGCTTGCCTCACATCACCTCTACCTACCTCTTGCTTGCCTCTTATCACCTCTATCTACCTCTTGCTTGCCTCCCATTACCTCTAACTACATGTTGTTACCTAACTACCATTAACTGTGTCTGCATCTTTCTTGCCTCCCATCACCTCTACCTACCTCTTGCTTGCCTCCCATCTAACCACCCCTTTCATTGTCGGCCCTACCCCCGATGATCATCACAGGAACATTTCTTTTGACGATCCTAACCTGTCGGCCTCCTCCGTAACTTCCTAGTTTCGCCACTGGATAAACCCAAATTCCAGGACCGTAGACACGTTTTCAGTAAGGAGTGTGTTTCACCTAAGGGTAAAACGAGGATGTGTAAATCCCTCAATTCGCTGAGACATGTCGTGACTATTTATTTTTAAAATATCGTGGGGGAGGGTGTGGTTTTGACAATGACCGTATCCACTAAAGAACTTCCAACATAATTAATTAGGACACCATTCGTTACGTTTATGATTATATTTGGGAATTCTGTTGGTCAGTATTCACATACTTGGAATCGAGTGCTTAAAATAGCCAAGGCGACTCAAAGTAAATCAATTGTGACCAAATTAAAAACGTAACGAATGGTGTCCTAATTAATTCTGTTTGATGGTCTTCTATACCGTCAACTGTCTGGGTATTACCATTCTTTTGGTTACATTCGTAGTACTGATTTGTGATGTTCTGATTTGCTAAAGCGGGGGAGGGGTGTTTGGAACCTCCCATAAATCAACCTCCATCTCCTGTATCGTATCTATATGTTTAGGCATGTATCGTGCATGCCTGTATCGTTTTTATAAATATCAATCTCCTAACTTTTGAGGTTGAATGCAAATGTATATTTACCCAGAAACTATAGTCAGAAGACGTGCAAGGAACAGGCTGTGGGTGCCTGAAGAAATATATTTTTCCTGTCCCCCCTTCTAGACAGGGTATAAGGTGCGAGGTAGGCAGAGGTACCCGCTGTTTTCTTTGGCGGTGTGTCAGCGGGTAACAAACAGGAGGCAATTCTGCCCGTGTTCTCTACAAAAGTTCCCGGTGACGGCCCGCATGCGCCAGCCAACCAGCCAACCAACCTGTCAGGACAGCCCACGATTTGCGACAGCCGGTAGGGAAAGGCGAAAACTTAAGTAGTGCGATGGGACCTGTAGCTAACAAGTAAGCTGAACAGTTAGCACGACATCGTTTATGGATAACTTTTCAGATTCGAGTGTATTCTTGTGTTGAGACTATTCCACGGGTCGATTGGATATGTGATTCGACGACTCGATGTGTGTGGTAAGTACTGCTGTGAAAGGTATCTTGCCAGAACGTGTGTACGCTTGAATCATGTGCACTTTTGTTAGTTATGTCTGTTAGTTAAAAGTACCGTCAACTATAATGTTATATAAGGAAGCCGCCATATATTGCTGCATACTTTTCAAATTACTGATATTACTCAAGTTAGTTAGTTACCGCTATTTCGTGTATATATATATATATATATATATATATATATATATATATATATATATATATATATATATATATATATATATATATATATATATATATATATATATATATATACAGAGCCGTATTTAGACGATAAGGCCCTAAGCTATTTGAGATATGGGGCCCTTTATAGGTCCAGATATTATATGTCAGTGCCAAATACAATTTTTGGTGGCCCCCAATTCAGTGGTTGCACTAGTCTATAAATTTGTTAGCTTATACGTAAATCCGGTCCTGTGTGCGTATATATATATATATATATATATATATATATATATATATATATATATATATATATATATATATATATAGTTTTAACTCTCTATCTTCGTAAAGGCTTAACCCTCTTTCTACGTAGGGGTTTAACTATCTGCATAAGAGTTTATGTCTACGTAAGGGTTTAATATCCTATCTGCATTAAGGGTTTAACCTTTCTTCTAGTAAGGGTTTAGTTCTCTACCATAGAACCATTTCTTCCAATAATGAAACGATGAAAACCTGCTTGGTGTGGACATGCATGCCACGATTCCTTGTCAAAAACAACATAGCAGAGAACACTAGAAAATGCAAGAAGCAGAGGAAGCCAAATAAAAGCATGTGCAGACATTATCAATGACTGAAAAAGACAAGATTTTTCCTTTCTCGTCCGCGTTGCTGAAGATAGAAATCGTTGGAGGTTTCTGTGTTGATGCGTTCAATTTCGTACCCCTACAACCCTGACGTTTAATGGTTTACAGATGGATAGACAGAAGGGTTTACAACACTGCCATAAATTATTTAGAAGTAATTATAAAAATTACTACTTTATTGACTTACCGACAGGCAAGTGGTAAGCCTGACTGGCTTTTATTGGCTTGCTAGAGATAAGAAATTAAAAGGGCACGGAGACAAGATTCTTTACCATGTAGTTTGGTATACTTTTATATAGACCTTAGTGGAAGCGTTCAAATACACTTGTGATTCAGTGTTATGTTCTCACACTCCGGTATATTAGCGGGATGTAGTCTAAAGCTTGGAATAAGTTCTGTCATAGTGTACAGGTTTAGTGCGATATCTGAGCTTTTTCAGAAAGATGCGTCAGAGAACGTCATAGCTTCCTTGTCACCCGAACCCTTTATGGGATAAGACAGCTTTGCTCAAGAAACTTCCTGAACTCTTTTTTACTACATGCATGCCAAGTCACATTATCGCTGTTTTTATATCACATATGTTTGTATATTTTTTATATCAAGTTCATATTATCACATTATAGCAGCCCTTTTGATTGCAAGGAGCTCTCAAGCATCAAACACTCGAGATTTGTTCCGTAATAATTATGTACAGTAGTTAAACTCAGCTTTCTAGCTTAATGTAGTTCGGATAATGGAACGAGTGGTTCTGATTTTGTATAGCTTTGGTACAATGTCTCCATCGTACGGTCAAATACATCCGCTTAATGTCTACATTTTATATCGCTAATTCCCGCCGAAGACTGATGTGTCGGGTCATTGGCGCAAAGAAAACGACGACACAACGCATTTCCATTCTCTAGACTACATCCTTCTGGAAATCTAATAGGACCAAGGTCCTGATACAAGAGATATCCAGTGGAGTTTGAGAATGAACGCTGAAGAAGAAGAAGATATCGCTAATTCCTTCTGCTATCATGTAGGAAAACCTCCATCATACAATGTGCATATTAATTTCTAGTTGTATCTTTTTCTTCTTCTTCTGCGTTCGTTCTCATAACTCTACACTCTAACAGGATCAGTACCGGATTTAGACTTGATAAGGCCCTAAGCTGTTTGAGATTGTTGGTCCTTTATACGTAAATATGACAATTGCTCACTCGGACAATTTATTTTGGGGGCCCCCCAAGATAGTGGGGGTCCTAAGCAATAGCTTGTGTAGCTTATTCGTAAATCCTGTACTGAACAGGATACAGTCCAGAGAACGGAATGCGTTTGTCATGGTTTAGTTTTGACTGCGATATCTGCTCCTTTCGATCTAACATCCGACTTGAACATGTCTTCTGGGTCACTTCAACCTCTATGGGATGCGACAGGGAACTCCAGTCCCCTAGAGTCTCCTTAATCACAGTTTACGACATTCATATCAGATAAATGAGTCCCTATTCTGTGATCGCATCCTTTGCCTCCTAACATACGTGTTCAATGTTGTATTCGTCATTGCTTCGCCTTCCCAACATTCGAATCTTAACACACGGATGAGACGTGTTTGATGTCTGCAATCTGCCATGTACAGACGAGACATGTTTGATGTCTGCAATCTGCCATGTGCAGACGAAACGTATTGATGTCTGCAATCTGTCATGTACATACGAGACATGTTTTATGTCTGCAATCTGCCACGTACAGTCGAGACATTTGATGTCTACAATCTGCTATATCATGGTGTCTCAGTAAGCAAAGAACAAATAGTAATGCAAAATAGGTAAACAGGTTAC